>VYZS01060947.1:0-31877 GCA_013400695.1 Neodrepanis coruscans
ACCTGCAGGGGCTGTGGAGCAAAGGGAAGGTCCATGCAGCCTCCTACTCCCTTGAGCATTCCTAGCTGCTGTGCTCAAACACAGACAACTTTTTGTTACCAGTGGTTGAAAATAAGGCCATACTCTGCTCTACTGGTGTTCTTTTTTTATCTTTTCCCTCACAAGAGGGCATGGTCTCTCATAGTTCCCAATCTCAAGACAGGATGCAACAAAGGGAAAAGCTCAGTTTTCCCACTAGCATGTGAGTGACATCTAACCTAAAAGTGGATAAATGGAACCTAGGAGTTGGTCTTTGCCTGGCTAGCTCTTCTCTCACAGTTTCCTTTCACAGTGACTTTCTTAATACGCTGTTGTGTATCTCAGAATGGTCTCTAACTGAAAATACATATGATTACTGCTGAGTAGGAGTATTCTTACTGCAATATGATTCTGCTACTGCAGGACAGGTTGTCATGTATTATGTTGTAGTCAGTCAGTGAACTTGCTTCAAGATAGGGGAGTAGATTACCTATATCTCTACATAAGTATCATCCACATAAATCCTGTTCTGCTATCCTTTAGGCCTGTTTGGTCCAGATCAACAAGTAAATAGGTCTCTAAGCCACATCATATTTTGCTGTTTCCATCCACCTGAAAGCAACAACTTCCTGTAGCAACTCTGAACGGGGTATGTGTGTTAGGAATCCTCTCAGGCCTGCTGGACTGATGACCAGCACTTCAAACTACTTTCATTAGTAAGACTATGAGGTGAGTGGAGAGAATGGGGAGGTCTTCTAGAGCCACATGCTGTGGTTGCTTCAGCTTTTCCAACCCATGTATGCCTATATACATGTCTGTGAGACAATGATAAATGAGTTGCCTGTTTTGAATCTACAGTGTCCTCTCAGGATCAGGAAATAAGCTCTTCTCCAAAACCTTAATTCCTGAATTTTTTGTGAATTAATGAAGATCATGATTAATTAATGAAGATCATGATTAGCCTTCTGAATGCGTTGCAATACAAGACAGAGACTTACAGGTGAGATGCAGGTTTGTGCCTGCTGTGAAGCAACTCTGAAGGCACTTTTTATTTAAATATTTCCATTACATTACAGAACATTTCAAACAGACCTTTAAGAAGATAATTTGCAGCCTTCTACAATTAACTTTTTAATACAGAACAAGAACGAACATGACTATTCTGATGTCCATCCAAAGTATTGGATTTACCAAATCTCTGAATGCATAAGAAAACCTAGAGTCTTCATGGAGCTCTGCAAATTTCAGACTTGTGCAAAAGTTTTTTTGCTTGATTGCAACCTATTTAAATTAGTTGGTGATTCTCAGCTGGAGATATCAGGAGCAGCTTTGAAACTACCACCCATATATTTCACTGGGTAAATCTTACTATTGAAATCTCTTAGCTGTTATGCTGATAGCAGTTCTGGACACTCACTGTGATTTCAGTGAATTACAATTTCAAATTAATCCCCAGGAACATATATATGTAATGAATACAAACAGGAAAATATGCATACATTTTTAGAAGTTATTTTATTGCATTTGAATACACATTTTATGTTCAATAGCTTGTAAATGTCCATTTTATTTTATGTTCAATAGCTTGTAAATGTCCCTAAAGACAAAAGAAAAAAGTCAAATTTGGTTTGGAAAGCAAATACTTCTCAGAGCTATTTATTTGGTCTGTTTTACAGTTAATGAAAATAGGGTTATAAAGAGTCAAGTTTTCACTCAGCACTAACATAAAAAATTTTCATCCCAATCAAATAGTTTAAAATCTCCATTCTGAATACAGCTTTTAACTCTTCGCTATCATTTTCCGTAACATGTATGTGTGAAGTTCCATAGGAATCTGCTGTACTAACTATGCAGTTTCTATGGAGCTCTCCAGGTAACTTTCAACTGAATTTCCATTTGATTAATTTCCATTTTAAAATATTAATTATTTTAAAAGTTTCATATTTCAACTTTTAAAGCTTTCCTGCTCATGGGGAACTATTCTCATTTAATTCAGGCAGGTTTTCTATATTCATAATTAACTGTCTATTTTATATTTCATCTACTTAAGCTCTTTTGTTAGGAAGATTATAAAAAAAAAAGAGCATATATGAAACTGTCAAAAACTTCATCTGCTTCCATGGATCAGTAAATGAGATCTATCCTTATAATCTGAGTCATCAAGAAAATCTTCTCAGAAGATTAAAGGAATGGCCCTGAAATGTTCTAGCAATCAAAGTCGTGTAAAGTCAAAAAGCATACTTGCTGCTCTGTTCATTAAATCCATACTTTCACAAAAGAAATGAAAGGCATATTTGGCCTTCTCAAACTTCAAGACTGCAGCTTAGAATTGAGCTGAGGACAATAGAAATCTAGTTTTAAGCCTTCAAAATGTCATGCAATTCTTCCTGTAAGAAATCCATTTGGGTCTCTATATCTTTTAAAATAGTTTGATGAGGTGAACTTAAATACAAAAAATTGTACCCATTACAAAAATTTTAAAAAAAAAAGTTAAATTTTATCAAAAGCCATATTTTTTTGCTGAAGTAACTCTTTATGCAATGATCTGAAAATTTTCAATTTTGTGTCCATGTACAGCTTTCTGACCATCTTTGACAACCTGATGTTTCAGTGTGTTGCCCATTGCATTGCAGTAAATACCTGTAGAAAGAAAGCAATCCTCTTTCTTTTATTTCCACAGCATTATGGAAAAATATCACCATCATGACTCTTTTATTGCAATAGCTTCTTTGCAACCCAGTCACATATGCTTTTGTATGAAATTTCTTGGTTTATTTCTGCTAGATATTCGTATTCTGCATTGTGAGGGAAAAATAAATTGTTGACAGAATTCAAGAAATAATTTTAAAAATAAGATCACAGAATCACAGAATCAGTTAGGTCGGAAAAGATCTCTGAGATCATTGAGTCTGACCTATGAACTAACACCACCTTGTCAACTAGGCAATGGCACTAAGTGCGATATCCAGTCTTTTCTTAAACACTTCCGGGGACGCTGACTCCACCACCTTCCTCGAAAGCCCATTCCAATGCCCTATCACTCTGTGAAGAGTTTCTTTCTAATGTCTCACCTAAACCTCCCCTGGTGCAGCTTAAGACTGAATCCTCTTGTCCTATTGCTAGTTGCCTGGGAGAAGAGACCAACCCCCACATGGTTACAACCTCCTTTCAGGTATTTGTTGAGAATGGTAAGGTCTACCCTGAGCTTCTTCTCCAGGCTAAACAGCCCCAGTTGCCTTAGTCACTCCTCATCGGACTTGTGCTCCAGTCACTTCACCATCCTCATTGTCCTTTTCTGGACACACTCCAGCACCTAAATATCCTCCTTAAATTAGGCCCAGAGCTGGACACAGCACTTGAGGTGTGGCCTAAGCAGGGCCGAGTACAGGGGAAGAATCAGCCCCCTGGTCCTGCTGGCCGCACTATTCTTGACACAGTCCAGGATGCCATTAGCCTTCTTAGCCACCTGGGCACACTGCTGGCTCATGCTCAGTTTCCTATCAATCAGTATCCCCAAGTCCCTTCCTGCCTGGCCGATCTCCAGCCGCTCTGCCCCCAGTCTGTAGAGCTGCAGGGGGTTGTTGTGGCCAAAGTGCAGGACCTAGAACTTGGTCTTGTTGAACCTTGTGTTGTTGGATTTGGCCCATCTATCCAGCCTGTCCAGATCCCTCTGCAGAGCCCTTCTACCCTCTAGCTGATTAACACTTCCGGTCAGCTTTTTGTCATCTGCAAATTTGCTAATGGTAGACTCAAACCCCTCATCCACATCATCAGTAAAGATATTAAACAGGACTGGGCCCAACACTGATCCCTGGGAGACACTGCTAGTGACTGGCCACCAATGGATGCAACCCCATTCACCACCACTCTCTGGGCCCGGCCATCCAGCCAGTTCTTAACCCAGGGAAAAGTGCACTTTCCCTGCAGCTGTGGGCTGCCAGCTTTTCCAGCTTTGCTGTCAAAGGCTTTGCTGAAGTTCAGTTCATGACCAGTCACCTGGTCATGAAAAAGATCAGGTTGATCATGCCCCTCCTAAATCCATGCTGGCTGGATCTGCTCCCCCATCTATCCTTCAGGTGCTATGTAATTGCACTGAAAATGGTCTGTTCCATAACCTCGCCAAGCACCAAGATCATGCTGAAAGGCCTGCAGTTTCTGGGTTTCTCTTTCCAGCCGTTCTTATGGATTGGCATCACATTGGCCTACTTCCAGTCATCTGGGACTGAAAGCCAGGACTGATGATAAATGATGGAGGGTGGTTTTATGAGGTCATCTGCCAGCTTGCTCATCACCCTAGGATGGATCCCATCTGGTCCCATAGGCATGTGATGATCTAAGTGTCTCAACTTCTTCCTCCTGGATTACAGGGGGACTATTTAGCTCCCTGTCTCTGTCTACCAGCTTATGAGTCCAGTTGTCCCGAGAACAGTGCATCTATTTATTGAAAACTGAAGAAAGAAGAAGGTGTTAAATACCTCAGCCTTTTCTTCATCTTTGATAACAATATTCCCCACCATGTCAAATAAAGAATGGAGGTTTTCCTTGCTCTTCCTTTTGCTATTAATGTATTCATAAAAACACCTTTTATTACTAGATTACTCTCCCAGAATTAGAGATTCAACTGGTATATAAAAAAGCTATATAAACTAGTACTTGACTATATAAGAAGCTCACTGTTTAAGTCATATATGGTATAGAGCACTCCAAGCCTGGAGCTGTGAATTTGTCACAAATAACTGGGGGGAAAATTAGAAGATTTGAGAAAATTAGAAGATTTGAGAAAATTAGAAGATTTGAAGTGTCACATGACTAGACATGGAAGTGATTGAATATATAGAGAAAAAAATGACTGCATGTGTTAAGTAAAAATAGATCCAAGTATAACTGTGTTCATAACACTTGATTAAGTAATGGTATTTGAGAACTCAGGTCCTTATCTGATGTAAACCAATACTATTACTGTAATTCTGCATGGCAAATGCAAAGTGTATTTCTTTTTAATAAAAGGGTTTTTTTCCTACATAATAATTACCCTCAGCTAGCAAGAAAAAGTGCAATGGTTACAGCACAGGTTTTAAAAAATTTGAAGAAGTCATAGGAGACAGCATTCCAAGAAAATAATCTCTTAATCTCCATGAGTTTAATAGCTAAATCCAACATTTTCACTACATATGCATTGGATACATGACAGATCTGACATTGTAGCCCTGTTAACAATAAACCTAATGGCTATTTATGCATGTATTTTGCTATTGAACTAGTTTTACACTACTTAAAAATACCTCTCTACTAGTATACCACTTGTATTTGGTATCTCAGCCATTTAACACATCAAGTCACTTGCTTTTAATTCTGGAGGGAGATTTTTGCAGTCTTCAGAGCTCTAAATAAGGTAAGATTACTTACTTTTTCAAGATGCCTATCTCCTTCTGTACTCTGTGACTGAGGAATACCTCTCTTTCTCCCTCTCCCTCCTCTCCCTGACTAATTTTCTCTCACCAAAATGTAATTTTTCTTCACAGTGTTCAGGTTTCACTAAAAATATAAAAAATTTTTTCATTAATCAGCAGTTGAGAAAAAAAACAAACAACAAAAGCATTATAAAAATTAGAAATTCTGTAAGATATGTTTTTTTTAACTAGCAGTAAAACCCAAGTAGTATAAACCCAGTTTACCCTTGGAGTAGGACTAGATCAGACTGAAGTTCATAAGTTTATTTTTCACAGAACCCTGATCCTGTTGGCATTTTGCAAAGAACTTCCTGGACTGTTTCTACTCCCATCAAGAATAATCTAATAGATTTCAGAGTAGGGTGCTCACGAGCACCAATGTGACAACAGAAGTCTGATCTAGGAGTATTTTTCCTTATAACATTAGCAACAATGGAAACAATGCAGTAACCTTCACATTGCTCTTTATCTGTTGAAGAACATAATGTTTCAACTCTTATTTTTTTCTTGGCCTTAATCAGATTCAATGCTATTAATTCTAATAAAGCAGACTGAGAGGAAATTATGGTATGGTATGATATGATATTCTGACTTTTTCCTGTTGAAATATTAAACTAAATTTCTACTATTTGTCAGCAAGCTTACTATTTGCCATTGTTTTAGCAAGGAAAGGAATGGCTGTAGAGTCCTTACCTTATTACACATAACACAATATGGAAATTAAAAACAGAGAAAGCAAAAATGTTCTAAAAACCAAATCAAGCTAGAATTCATTCACTCCTACATAGTAAGAAAAAAATACGTACATTTTCTGACAGTGTTGCTGGTGTATCTTAGATAAACAACATATTGTTTACAGAGAAAATTTCTGTTGATAAAACCAATTAAAGAAATCACACTTAGGAACATTTAGACCTGGACTTTGAGCTAACAGTCCAGTTCACTGATTTTGTTTAGTTATCTTAATTTTTTTTATACTCAGAAACAGATGATACAACTGGACAGTCCACCCACATATTCCAGCTAGGCTGGGGATGCTAATCAGGTTCCTAACATTTTTAAAAATTAAAGTAGCTGTAATTGAGCAAATACATTGATAATCTAGAGGAGAAAAAAAAAACACACAAAAAACCCCCAAAAACATTAACACAGATATCCAAGGGTCAATAAATGAGAACTGCTGCATCCTGTGTGTTTTGAAACTAATCTGCTCAATTGGCTCATGGAGTCTCACTTCAAAGATGTTGTTTTGTTTTGTGATAAAAGGCATATAATTACTAAATGCAAGACTGAGTCAGCCTTGACAAGGAATAGAAAAAAAAACAAAATGGCTCGGCACCCTATCTAGTCTATCTGTTGCTAAAGAAAAGAAATTTCTGTGACTAGTTTCCAGTTAGTAAATATTTTTCGTTCTCTCCCAGTCATGTTGCTGTGCTTTCCTGTCACGTACTTTCTTTTTTTTGGACTTAATTTTCACAACTCTAAAAATATGTATTTTTCTTTACTATAATATCTCAGAGGTGTAAGTAAAATAATGATAGTTATTGTTTCCTCTGGATCATTGGTAAGAATAAGACTCTGCTGAACCAAGTATAAATCAGTAATTAAATAAATCTAAAAGAATACAGGAATCAGTTCATATACATGTCTTCAAATCCTAATCAGACTTAAGATCTTTAATTTTTTAGTTGCAAGAGTTTTTTTCTAGGAACTAATTTTCTTCTCAGTTTATTCCTATGCATCTTCTACTACAAAGTTCTTTTTAGATCTATCCCGCTGAAATTATTTTCTCAGCAGTCAGAGATGTTTCATAGGGTGTGGAAGTACTAGTTATTTGTTGCTTGTTTGTATTTTCTTCTTTTCTTTTTTGAATTGGACATGATAAGTGACAAATCACAGAATTCACTTAAGCCAGCTTTACAGATTCAAAGGGAATAAAAAAATCTTCTAATTCTTTCTCACTTGTCACTGAGTGGCAAGGATTGAGGACTTAGAAAAAATAAAGCAAGGATAACTGCCATCTATGTACTAAACTCAATTCTCTGCATTAACAGTTGAAATTGTCTTTCTTATCACTGGTCTTTAAGTCATCCCTCATAATTTATCCAATTCAAAACAAGCAAACAAGAAATCATACATTTACCTTATGTCTCTTATGGGAATATATGCTTGCAAAATGCAATTTACTTTCCTTTTGTAATAAACAGAAAGTAGTAAATCTGGAATTATTACAGAATAACATGTGAATGTACTTACTGTGTTGCTTATTTAAAAAGAAATAAGTATTGCTAAACAACCCCTTTAAAGCCAGCCTTTGTTTATGATTAGTATGAATAATGGACACTATCTTGAATGTAGTTCTCAACAAATTCCTAAGAAACATCTCCTACACGAAAATACTTTTAGTATAAAATCCCTTTCATTAGTGAATTAGTGAATAAGAGATCAACCAGTTCATATGGGATGAGGTTATTTTTTGAATATTAGTGAACTCTAGTTATACAAAAATGACTGTTGCTTTATGCTTCATCTTCTCTCACTTATTTGCTCATTTTTAAGTCTATAATTTCATTTCTGTTTTTTTTATATTTTTACTTCTTTTGTAGAGTTTTTAATTTTTCTTTCGCCCTTCTTAATTATTGTTATTGAATCTAATCAACCTCTGAAACTTTTGGTCTGTATAATGACATATATAATGTAATCTGAAAGCTTTTAATTGTTAATAAGAACAGAATATACTTACAGGACAAATCATTGCATATACAGCTAAATATAAACCAGAAGTTAAAAGTTTATCAAAATTCCTATAAACAGAAAAGGAGAAAGAAAAAAAAAGGCAGAAAAGAAGAACTCCCATCTAGAAAAACTGTAGAGAACATCTGTTCTTATCTGGCAATTCAAGGAATGGTGTAATGTAAACAGAGGCAGAAAGAATGTTAGTCTTTCTAGGAGCACTCTTTTTTGTCTCAGGGGAGTTCTACATACATACACTCACAAATATAAAATCTTGATTTACTTCTGGAAATGCAATCTTATCAGTTGCATTTGATGAGTTTGAGAAAATCACTTTCAAGACAGGAAAAGAATATTACGTTTACAAACTGTATTTCTTCTTTCCACTAATCTAAGAAGACTGTATAGAAAAGGTAAGGCAAAGATACATCTGTACTTGTTAGCCAACCTAATTTGTAGAACAGTAATGAGATCACAAATTTGTTTAAAAAAAGAATCCTATATGAGAACTTTATTGATTCAAATACACTTGGATTTCCCTCAGTTTGGAAGAGTGGAAGAAAATTGAAGGTTTCATGCCACCATTCTCTGAGTGCTTCTGCAGACCCTGCTTGTGTTAACCACAGTCTGATCTCACTCATCTTCATGGCCAATGACATGACAAGTGGAGCCTAATGACCCAGTCACAGACAGGAACCCCTGGTTTGGCCTCTGGACTGTACCAGGACTGTGCCAGCTTCTCACTAAACTCCATATTTAGCAAATTTCCTGGATGAGGGGTTCCAATCTCGATTGGATACTGTAAGGACTGAAATACCACATTTGCCTGTCTCAAACACTTATCACAGAAGGACTCTCACTGTGGCAAATTGTGTAAAAAAGCAACTGCTCATCTGCAATCGTGGAAATCAATCCCTGCCATCACCTCCCTGCCACCCAGCCCTCTGGCCTTCTCCCTCCCCACCCCACAAAATGTGCCTTCAAGGATACCTGGAACTTGGACTATAAACTAAGCCACCTTGATAAGATAAAGGTGGTGCTATTGTCCAAGTGTTTTCTCAGGCCTGGAGAGAGGTAATATATCTCTTATAATGGACACAAAGAATCCACAAGGCAAGCCAACTCAGCATCTGTGCGGAAAGCAACTCTGGGTGGGTAAAAGGTAATTTTGGCAGGGAAAGATTTTGGACCATCAACTCAAGAAACCCACCAATTCAAAAGGACTAATTAGCATGAGAAGTGAGGGAATCATTTAACCAGTAGAATGAGAGAACTGTGTAGCCAAAGGGCATTAATTTGTTTGCAAAAATGTATAAAAAGCGAAAAGTTTTGGAGAACCCAGCACCAAGAAGCCCAGGGTGAAGAAGGACCAATGGGACACTGCTGGATCCACCTCCAGGATTGTTAATAAGAATTTATCTGAATTAATTGTTTTTCTAAAGGCAGTGGTACATGAAGTTTGGGGGTGTTATTTATACTGTTATCTAAAGGATTGTTAAGGAAAATGATACCTTGGTTCAGTGTTCTAGGAGAAACTGGAATTGTTGTGCTTCCTGACAGTATTTTTTTGTTGTTGTTTTTTGTTTCATTCAGTATCAAAATGATCCAAATTGCTTGAGGACTTCTGTCTAATAACACTGAAGAATTTCAGCTGTCTGACAATTAAACTTCAGTTTTTCATACTGTTGTGGGGTGAAATATGTTCTCGTTTTAAAACATATTTTCTTCCCTTTTTTCCCTTTTTTTTTTTTTTAGCTTTTTTTTCCTTTCCCTTCTGCATGTGGGAGAGGGGTTGCTTTCCAAGGGCTTTCCTGTGGTGGGGCGGGTAAGGTAGGGGGGTTGGTTTTCAAGGAGTTTGCTGGGGGGGAGCGAGGGGGTTGTTTATCAAACCTTTTTTGGGTTTTTTTGTAAGAAAGCAAAGCAGATGAATCTTGGCAGTTTGCGGTGCGTCCACGGGTCTGTCTGTCTGGCCGATGCACACATGCCCAGCAGCAGCTTCCAAGCGGTGGGGTGAGCCCCGCACTGCCAAGCCACATCAGCGGCTGCTGAGCGGTGAGGCGACCCCGCACTGCCCAGCCCAGAGCCCGAGTTGGTTGGTGCCAGGGTGCAGTGGCTCTCACCAGTCCCTGCCTGCCTGCAGGCACATTGCCCCACAGTCTGAAGCAACAGCCACTGTCATGTGGCGCCGGCAGCGAGTGCATGGTGGCAGCAGCCCTCGTGGTGGGCGCGCAGGGTGAGGCCAGTCCTCGGGCCAGTGCTGCTGTGTGGAGCAGACATGGGGTGGCAGAGCGTGGTGCCATTGGTGGCCCCGGGCCCTCGGGGTGCCCCGTGGTGCTGCCAGGGCAGTGGTAGCGGCCCCTTCTCCCAAGTGAACTGCCATCATGAGGCATTTGGGCGGGAATGCTGCCATGTTGCCTCATGATTAAGTCTCGGGGAGAAGGTGGCATCACCCAGTCAGGAGGTCACCTGCCCCAGAAGGGTGCCCTGAGAAAACACGAGAACGAGCACCCTATAAAAGCAGCAGGCACAAAAGTTTTGACACCTCTGTGGCTTGGCTGTCATGACAGCTAAATCTCCACTCTGCTCCCCTGCCTTGTTGGCTCTTTGCTGCAGGCCAGGCAGCAGCACAGCTGGATCGACGGTGGAGGCAGCACAGGGCTGAGGACCACGCAGATCCCTAGCAGAGGTGTCTCTTCCCCTTCGGCCTCTGGGATTTCCTTTCATTCTTTTTATTTTTCAGAAGCTCCAGAGTGGGACCAGTGGCATTCACAGACCAGCCTCCCTTCCTTCCCTTGCTCCACCAGCCTAGCAGCCAGCCCGAAGGAGCATAGTTTGTCCTGTCTTTGTGTTTGTTGTCAGGTTTTACTGTTTGTTAATTAAATTCTTTCAGTTGTTACTCTATTGGATCTCTCGTCACTTCATAGTGCCCCCTAGCATCCAAACCAGAACAATATTATTCCCTGAGAAGAAAGCTATCTATCTTGCTAAAGATTTTGTAAGAAACACAGAAATTACAGATATATAACTTTAGAACTCTCCAGTTCAGGTAGGAAAATAAATTTAAACTTACTACTTTGAGTGTCTAATTACATGAATGCCTCATTCCTGTTAGTATCTTTAGACATGCAGAGAAGTTGTCAGCATATCAACTCAAGTGACCTTTGGGTTATTCCTATAGTCTTTAGAATTCACTGGGGCTAGACAAAAGTCAAGTTCAAACATGCAGAAGCATGTACCATAGCCAGGTGTGCAGAAACTAGGGGAATTCATGTATCAGAAAGTATCTGGAATAATAGCTTTATATATAAGCACCTTTTTTTTTTCCTTTTTTTTAGATAATGATCTGAGATTGATGCATGATAAGGATGGACAGCATTAGATGCACACACTTCTAAGTACAGAATTGTGTGTGATAATACAGTCACAAATATGTAACAGGAAAAATCCTATAGATATCAAAAATACTTTCTCATTGTCACAGAGAGCTATGAAAGTCAAATTTTCTTGAGTCGATTTGCCAACAATTTACTGATGCAACAGTGATCTAACTCGATTGAGTTACATATTTTTGCTGTAGGAGTCTGTATTTTTATAAGCAGAAATTCAAATGCAGACGTGCGACACTAGGGACTAATGACACTGTCAGTCAATACATCTGTGAAATCCTTTGTTCACATTCTATCTTGGTTTACAAAGGAAAATGAGAGAGTTTGGTGTTTCCAGCTTAATTATTCCTCACAGTTATATCAGAAGACCCTGAGAAGATATTTGTGACCATTAACTTTTTACTGTGTCCCAATGATGACTCACACCCCAGTTCCTAAGACAGTCTTATGTTTACCTTCATCCTACTTGCACTATGTGACAATGTGCACTGTCAGACTTGTTGAAATTTAGTTTTAATTCCAGTTTAAATCCACTGACATCAGAAGTTATAATAGTAAAATGGTAAAACTCATATTTTTTTCTGCAACCTTAGTTCATTAAAAACTAGCAATTTCTTGGTTAAATGTGATTTAATGCAGCTTAATGGATTGCCGTGGAATTTTAAGAGATGGAGATTATGCCTAAGATAAAGGTTCCTGAAAGTTGTGGCACTGAAGTTGAATAAACAGTTATTTTATGGAAAAATATTAGTTTGATATGTCTGTAGAATTTATAGGAATGGAATGGTCTTCACAACTTCCTAGGAGTTGCAGAAGAAAATTATATTCGATATAATAGGAAACATTTGTGATTTTTTAATGCAAGGCAATGTGTTCTACATGCTTGTTATCAAGAAAATTTTCAATCTTCTCCTGCCTTTGGGATAATACTTCTGATAACTTTTGAAATGACAGAAGAAGGGTCACTCTAGGAGAAACTGGAAATACTTGTATGTTTTCCACAGACGTCTCCTGTCTGTTATGAAGCTTTACTGGGAAATTAGTTAGAAAGTTTCCTTATGTAAAATCTGGTTGACACAATTACATAAAACATTTTGATTTTAATCAAATCACATTTATATAGGATTTTGAAACTTACCATAAAAAAAAATCTTTCCATTTAAGTTAGCCAGTAATATATTTGAATGTCTGTAATTATGGTCATATTTTCCTAAGCACTTCAAAATAAAAATGCAAAGGGTAAAGAGAAATATGAAAGATAATGGGGTCACAAATTTTCCTTGTCCATTTCCAAAGAAAGTTGCAATATTGATATCTATACATGAACTGAAGCAAATGAAGGATAAAATTCATCACTAATAACACATGCAATTGCTAATGAATCTCTCTGGAGACTTTGCATATAGAGAACATCTGCTACACCAAAGAATGATTTCTGAAGCTACAAATGACAGGTCCTGTTCATGGGATATACTGTACAGAAGTTGGTTTTTCTTTTAAAATCTTACCCGGGGAAAGAACTAGTGCAACTTTTAAGAAAGCAGTACTGAAAATCGTGTTAACAAAAATAAAACACAAACTCTGTTGAATTTAGCATATTCTTGTTGTTTAGTCTTTTGTTTATGCATTTCTTCACATTTTAACACTGTGGCAATAATTAAAATATAATTAAGTATTAGTATTTTCATGTTCATTTTTTTACTTTACATTTTTTCCCCCAAACCTTCTGAAATTTCATACCTGGTAATGTCATTGGTGTTTCATTCCATAGCAAAACTTTAATTAAAGATCTAGAAAAAATTAAGGACAATCTTTTCTTTTTAACACTAAAGGGGGAAAAAATGCCTTCTGAGTTGACAACTGTCTTCTTTTTTTGAATTTTGAGTGCCTGTAATTCCAAACTTGAGTAATATTTGAGAGACTGTTATGAGAAGAGTTTTCATGATTAACATTTAATAAACAATAAATCATACTAAATAAAAATATTGCCACAATAAACTTGTGGATGAGGGAGCTTGCCCTACTATATCCAGGTACTACTAGGTTATAAATAAAAAGAAATTTATTTTATTACTATTAAATTCTTTTTCTCGGCTAAATTTATCCTGAACTACTAAGTATGATTTTTGTTAGCTTAGGGAAAAAAGTAAAGAAAAAAAAGAAAAAGAAGATAAAAATCTAAGAGAATAATATGGAAGAGAATTTATTTTTTCTTATGAAATAAAACAGTTTCAGGGGTAAGAGCTAGGTTTGTTAATGGCAGGCCCTAGGAGATTTTTTTTTAAGAAAGACTCCTTGTATTATGCAGAATGAAAACAAAAGACTCAGGTCCTCAGTTTTTCACCATCTGAGTAACTCATGAGGATTTCTTGTGGTCAACTAGTAGCAAATGCTGCAAATAACTAGAGCATGAAAATATTGAAATTCATTACTTTCTCCTTGGCACAGGCAGCATGGAAAGGGACTTCGCTGACTGCTAAATTCTGTCTGGGCTTCCCTTCTGAGGGACAAAGTGAAGACTTTTCTCTCCTCAGTTCTTCTTTACATTTGCTGCTTATTTGGGTGACGTTTCTGATTTTTTTCATTTTGACTCTAAGCACTGCAGAGGGACAGTTTTGTGTGAGCCAGGGGGTAACAGAAAAACAGGTGTTAAAAATTGTAGGAAATGCTACATTTAAATTTCCATTGTGCCATTGTACTATCAGTCAAGCTGTGAACAATTTAAAATAGCTGCACAGATTTCTAGAATATTCAATTTCTTTCTACTCTTGGGTTTTTTAATTACCTTGGTTACTGCAAGAACACCATCTGTGGATTTTTGGTCCATTTTTTTGTCTTAATGGCAAGGCTGTTAAGTTCTGATATTAAGGCAACAATGCCAGATGAGTCACAGCTATGTCAAAAACATTAACTCCTTGCACATCTGTAGTTTACCTTGGACTTGCTATCATCCAGGCACCAAACTTCAATGGAGATCACGGCTTCAATTACAGTCTACAGCTCCTTGGCTGCTAGCTGCTCTTTTAGAAGAGTAAGCAATGACAATAAGATATGGTACATATTTTTCTTTGCCTTTATACAGAGGACTAGCCATGGTAAGTTGCACATATTTTATACATTGAGAAGTTTTTCTGGTGCACTTTGGATGCACAAGGCTGCCTCCAAAGCAAGAAGTGAATGAAACTAAATAGTCTAAGTTTTTGGGGGGCTTGGTTGGTGGTTTGGGGTTTTTTGTTGTTGTTGTTGGGGTTTTTTGGGGGGGGTTGGGTTTTTGGGGTTTTTTTGTATGGCTGAGTTTTTTGATTTTTGTGTGCATGTGTGTGTGTGAGCACATACTAATGCTTCTGCAGGTTTAAGAAGAGTTCTGAGCACAAAGGCCTGAATTACTACTGATTTTATTTCATTTAATAATGGCAGGCTTCTGAAGTTTTCTTTACCTAAAAGGGACATCCTTCAAAAAGAGAATAGAGATATCAGACAGAAGAACAAATTAATGCTTACTATTCATTTTTATATGCACAAAGAGTACAGAGGAGTTTTAACACTATCATCTCTACAAAAAGATACATTATTGTAAAGTGCAACTTACCAATATTATAATGAACAACGTATCCATTATCACTTTGTAGAGGGCTTCTTTTCCCGTTATCTTGCTTGGAGTTTTGCAAACTGTCTTTATTGCGGAGGGCTTGCTTGTTACTCAACTTGTGTGATACTCCTGTCTTTCAGTCTTTCATCTGAAGTAAACAACAACAGTATTTTTTCTGGTTGATGGGTAGAGGAGTTGAGTTATAATATATTTATTTATTTACTTATTTATTTTCTCAAGTGCTTTATTATTGCAATGAGTTCAAAGACCAAAAAAAAAGAAAATTATACAAGTTAAAAAAGGGAGTTTTGAGGGGATTTTATCTTGCCCACCTTGCCACAGAATTTAGTTACTTTTTTGTGTCATGAAAAGGATCAGAAGTTTGGTTTACATAAGAGGGCATTATATCATAGTCTGGACATGAACAACTTGCTAAAAGCTTAAACACACTGTAAATACGTCTCTATGTTCTGCCACAAAACAGCATATTTTGGGACAATCTTAGACAAGTGAGTAAGTGTAGTGAGTAAGTAAATGATTTCACACAAGCATTTTATAGGATCATAGAACTGTTTGGGTTGGAAGACACCTTTAAATATTAACTAGTACAACCTTCCTGCTATGAAAAGGGACATCTTTCACTAGATCATATTGATCAAATCCACTTCCAACCTGACCCTGAATGCTTCCAAATTTGCCCATTTGCATGGCTGAAGTTCGTAAGTGTATACCGCGTATCCTCCTATCATGGTTTGAACCTAGACACCAGGTACTCACCAAAGCCACTTTATCACTCCTCTCTTCAGTGGGGAGAAAATATAAAGAAAGGTTCATGGCAAAACAGATTTAAATTCGGGAAATTAGTTGAATTTATTATCAATCAAAATCAGAACAGGATAGTGAGAAGTAAATACAAAAAACACCTTCCTCCCAACCCTCTCTCCTTCCCTGGCTTAACTTTATTCCTGATTCTCTACCTCCTCCCAAACAGCAGAGCAGAAGAATGGGTAACAGGGACTATGATCAGTTCATCACATGCTTTCTGTTTTAGTGAGACTCCTCCCACAGGAGACAGTTCTCTGTGAACTTCTCCAAAATGAGTCATTCCCTTGGTTTACAATTCTTCATATATTGCTTCAGTGTGAATTCCTTCTATGGGGTGCAGTCCTTCTGGAAGTAGCTGGTCTGGTGTGCGTTCCCCATGGGGTCACAAGCATTGCTAGCAAACCTCCTCCTCCTCCTTTCAGGTCCTGCCAGGAGTGCCCCAGCATGGGCTTCACTGGGGAAGCCTTCAGACAGCCTTCTTTTTGGGCATCTATCTGCTCTGGCATGGGGTCCTCCATGGGATGAAGATGGTCCTCTAGCCCTCTGTGTTCCTCTATGGGCTGAAAGGGGGTAGTTTGTCTCACCATGGTCTTCACGACAGGCTGCAGGGGAGTCTCATCTCTGGCATCTGGAATACCTACCTACCTACCTAGCTACCTTGGTGTCAGCAAAGTTGTTCCTTTCATGTATTATTACTCCTCTCTTCTCTGTCCACAATTATGTGCAATAACTTTCCCCTGCCCCTTCTTAAATATGGTAAAACAGGAGCAGTACTATCATCACTGAAGGGCTCGGTTCAGCCTTGGCCAGTGGTGGATCCATCTTGAAGTTGTCTGGCATTGGCTTTGTCAGACATGAGGGAAAGCTTCTAACAGCTTCTCAGAGAAGCTGCCTTTATAGCCCCCTGCTAGAACACTGCCACACAAATCCAATACATCTACACGTACATAAAAATCCTCTACTCAAGTTCTCGCTCTTGTTTGTCTTATTACTTACAGAAAGAAAGGAAATATTATTGGGAGATAACATATAACTGAAGTAAAACAGTATCTAAGCTTTAATTTCATTGCTACCAATAGGCTTCTACTCCCACAAAGTATGAGTGGTTTATTTAATTTAGTTAATTACATGAGTTACCAGAGGTGGAACGCAGTTACTGTACCAGTAAACCCATTACATTTGGATATTATGCTAATTGCTGTGGTATACTAGAAAGTAAGTTGTAATTATCATGCTCATTTTCCTTGGTGGCAAGAAGCTGAGGCAGTGCAGAAGTGAAAAGCAGTTGCCTAATTAGGCTAGCAGCAGAACTCCAATAATTTTTTTTTAAAAAATATCCTCAGTTGAGAACAATAAACATTAAGTATTTTCCAATTAGTAATTCATTTAACAGAAGTGCTTTTACAAGATTTTGTATGTGGCTAAGCTATGTCTTTTCTCTGAAGAATATTGTAAAATTCTGTTATCATCCTTTGAGACAAATATTTGAAGCATTGATATTTATATACAGCAGAGTGAGATTTGTGACTCTGGCTTTCTGCATCACTGAAGAATCATAAGGATTCATAGGACAGCAAGGCAGGTCCAAGACAAGTTTCCTCTGCCATGGAAATTCTCAAGTCTTATTGGAAATGCATGACTGTTACCATGTAGGGACAGCACTCTGTTTATGTTTAACCACAGAAGGATCTAAGCTGCTCTGAGAGGGGATCTTACTAATGTATATAAGTATCTGAAGGGAGGGTACTAAGATGATGAAATCAGTCTTTTTGGTGGTGCAAACAACAGGACAAAATGCAGTATGAAAAAAATTTTACTGCGCAGATGACCGTGCACTGGAACAGATTGCCCAGAGAGATTGTGGAGTCTCCCTCACTGGAGATATTCAAGAACTGTCTGAATGTAATCCTGTACACTATGCTCTAGGAGGACGCTTGCTAGAGCAGGGAGGTTGAATCACATGATCTCATTGGTCGTCTAAACCATTCCCTCAGGAGCTCTCCTCATCATCAGTTCTTTGACTAGTTGGATTAGTCAGGAAACCCATTACCTTGTGTCATCACAAGTCCAGTTAAATTGAGTTCATATTGAGCAATGTCTAATATTTCAAATGGTTTTGTTTTCCAGCTACTTTTTGATGGACTTTTTGTTTGCTGAACAACTGCTCCCCATCAAAAGACCCTCGTGTGCAAAGGATACTCCACATATTCCTTCTCCTTATTTATTTTAATTGATAGTTCGGTGGCTTGGAAAAATAACTTCCTTCCCTTGCTGTACACATGCATGCCACCTGAGGCAGGTACACAGTGACAAAACCAGTGTTTGTACTGTGACATGTACAAATTGCAGATAAAAATTTTTTTCCTCAGATATTCTTGTGAACAAACAAAATAAGCACTAATAGCACATGGCGTAAGTGCCAGTGGGTAACTATTAATCTCACAGATTAATTAAAAGAAGAAGGGACTCATCAATAATGTATGTAAATCTCACAATATTCCTACAGTTTATTAAATTTCATTAATGTTATAAAGAAAAGCACTGAGTACTTGGTTCAGTAAAAGATCTTATATTAAATTTGGGTTATTTTTACATATTTTCCTTCTCAATTTGTAAGTTTGTGCTACCAGAAAATTAAACACCTATTTTTCTGTCCCCTACATCAAGACAGCACCAGATTTTGCTTCTCCTTAATTAGATGAAGAATGATGTCTATAAAATGGTCAAATATCCCTTGAATCAGCAGGTTTATCAGTTTGCTTACTACATGAGTGAATAAGAATTTAATGATTCCAGGAAAATTATTCCATTCAACAATGGAGTAGAATATTTTACATTGCTTCATATCTCACCACAACAATTTTTGTTGTGGGAAAGTAATGAATTCCTTTCAGGTTAGCTTCACAGAGATAATTTTTTTTCTTTAATTCTTTTTAACATTTTTTTTGATTATGGGAATTTTAAGGATTGGGAGGCAGGAGGGACCATTTATTTTCATTTATTTTCAATCTGAAATATAGAGGCTCTGCAAGAATTTCAATAGTTCCACTCTTCAGAGTTAACAGGAGTTTTGAGCCTTCTAGTATTTTGAGAAAATAAAAATTGAGGAATGTACGGACAGCAAAATTATACCCACAGCGAAGCATTAGAATTTGTGAAATAAAATATGCAATTTCTAACATCTCTTTTAACCACAAAAACTCATATGGATTTCAAGTCTTCAACATCATGTGATTAATTCTCGAAGATCCACTTCTGTTATTCCTTTAACTCTATCCTCAGTAGATAGAGCTGGAGATTGTTAAGGTTCTCCAGTAGGATCTTAAGTAAATACTGCCCTGCAATATATTCCAAGTGAATATTTTTTAGCAGTAAAGTTTCATTTCCAGATTTAGACTATTGTTGTGGGTTAGAAAATAAAACTGCTTCCCCCCCCCATTCCCCGCCAGGCTTGGGCACGCGGGGGCCGCACCAGGACCGGGGCCGCACCACGCCTGCGGGGGCACGCAGGGGCCGCTCCGGTGCCGGGGCTGCCCTGCGGCCGCGTGGCACGGGGCTGACGCGTGGCCGTGGGCACCGCCATTTCTGGGTATGCACTTCTGGGCCCGACCACGGGTGCGGCGGGCCGCCCTGTGGGGCCGCGGCACTGGGGCTGGGGCCTCGCTGCACCCGCGTGGCTGTGCAGGCGAGCGGGGGCCGTGCTGGGGCCACCCCGCAGCCATGTGGTGCCGCCAGCACCGCCATTTCTGGGTGGGCGCTTCCGGCTTGTGGGTCAGCGTCACTTCTGAGCCGGGCCACGTGGCGCTGGCGGCGGCCACCATTACCGGATATGCGGCCGGCCGCAGTGTTTCCCGTGAGCCACTGCATACACGGGGCGGGCTCCCAGGGGGCTGACCAATGAGAGGAGGGCCGGCCCCCCTGAGGCCCATCTGCACATGCGCTGATTGGGACTTCCCCCTATAAAAAGGGGGAGAACGAGCGCCATTGCCTCTTTTCAGCTTCGGAGGTCATAGGAGCAACACCGCTCTTCGCCGCTGCGTCGGGGCTGGCGTCCACATGGAGGATGGATCAGAGATTCCGCCACGGCGGCCTGGTGTGGTAATTTCTGGNTGTGATATTTGTGTGTTTTCTTCATTTTGGGGTGTGTCTGTGGCTTCTCTCAGACATCTCTTGTCAAAAATCTCTAAATTTGTGGTAAAACCATGACAACTATTCTGCAAGTATTTCAAATGACAATGAGGAGACTTCTGAATTAAAAAAAAAAAAAAAAAAAAGAGGGAGCTGTGTCAAATCAGGGTCATAAATTGTGCACTAAAAATTACTACTTCTGTGGAAAGCTGCCTGTTGCTTATTAGCACTATGAATTAAAAGTCTAATGTGTTTGTGTGCTCATCATTAGTTGGTCTGCTGCATTAAATACAATAATTTTTATTTTTTTTTAAATGCTTTATTGTTAAGGTGGCTGTGTGCTATCAAGAGAACAGAAAATAAAATCTGAGTCCCTTTACACTGATTAAGTCAGATGAATGATTTTCCTAGAACAGATATAAGCAAGTATTAGTCGCTGGGGGAGCTAAAATCCCTGGAGTCTCTTCTTGGAGTCAGTCCACACAAGTTGTGTTGAGTGCACAAAAAATCAACAGGACAGCAATGAGATAGAAAAAAACCAAAAAAACCTCCAAAAATAAATATTTTGTTCTGCTATTCAAACTAATTACATATCTGGAATGCATGACCTCAGGAGATTTAGATCTGACTTCATTCCATCATGACCTTGCGCTAAAAGACAGCATGACCTCAGCTATGTGAGATCCAGTTCTCTAACATCCAGCAGGATCTTCAAAGAGTGATTCAGTGTTCTAGCATAAAGAAAATAAAAAAATGTAGGCAAAGAATATGTCTAAAGTAATCTCTGATGTCTTGACAGTTGATTAAAGTCTTCTTATTAGGAATCTTTTAGCTGGGTTTCAGAATAGGCATAGGAACCTTGAAGAGAAAAATATCCCGGTTTTGAGGATTTGAGAAACTTAAGAGAAACTGATACTGGGTAACGGTGATGGGTGATGGTCAGAGATAATGCAAAGCCTCACAGTAATGTTATCCAGTTATGAGTAAGACTGTGACAACCTGCCCCTGTCAAAGACACTTTGCAAGTCTTGCAAGATTAATGGAGCAAAAAAAACCCAATAAGCAAGACTGTGTCTGACTGTATCACAGAGGCCTGAGGACTCTCTGAGTTCTGATCTCCTAGAAATCAATGCACTTACTGCATTGAAGAAAAATGTGTCTGCAACCCTGGACATGGGAACAAGAAGTTATTCTTGAAATCATTCAATTAAACTTCAATTGTGCTGTCTGCTCTGGTTATCACACACATGAATGAGGCCACCATGACTGTGAAATTTGGAACAAATATTTTTCAGAGGGAACTCAGCCCCTTTTTGGTGGGCTTCAGCTGGGTGAAGACCTAATCAGTGCTTGTATACCTCTTCCAACCTATCTTTGAGTTTTTATGTTGTTTACAAAGACACTAAGTGATTGGATGGTCATATGCAACAGAGTATTTATAAGCCAGTGCATAGGGAAGATTTTGATTTAAAATTGGAGTACTACTACTATTACTACTACTACTACTACTACTACTACTACTACTAATGTTATCAGGATTGGAGAGTATATTGTCTTAATTTGTTTCAAATTAATCTGATTTTGGACTTTCTCAATTTTATCTTTATTGCAACTTCAATACGGAAAATTATATAGCATGTCTACTGGCTCTTTATAATGTTGACTACTGAATGGTATATTAACCTTAGTTTAAGCTTCTGGGTTTCATTACAATACAAATAATGAAAAATCATAATGGAATATTTGAACAACATGTTTCCTGTCTTCTCCTGTTTCAGGCCTGAAAGCATTAGGAAGGTTCTCAGTGTTAGAATTCAACACTACAATATCCCCAACTCAGAAATACACTCCTAATTTCTGTCAGTTAAACTGAATGAGTGATGTGGCCTTGTGGCTTAATCTGTGTTACAGACATAAACAATAAACATCATTCATATTAAGATACTCTCCACGGGTCAGAAAACTCGGGGCAAACTTGAGAGGTTTTAAGCGTATGGGTAATCCCTCTCTTCTCTTTTTCTCACATTATTAATTTGGGTCTTACACTCTGGGTTTTACAGGTACTGATAATATGTCCTTGCAAACATAAGTTGTTTCAAATGAGCAAAATTGGAGTTTCATGCTATGTGAGTAATTAGCATAAGCACCCTCTTGTCTCATAGCAACCTAGATCTGCTGATGAACACCTGCCAGCCCAGATGGTTTGGGGATGAATTTTCTAGTTTAATAGAATAAAGTACTGTTGCTGAGCTGCTTCAAGTTATTATTTAACAGGAATTTTGGAAGAAGCCTGAGAAGTGGTTATGGTAAAATCTTAACACATAAGAATCTCCAAAACTGTCATATTCAACTGTCATCACTTGTCAAGGCATGACTTTTAAATAAGGTATGGCTGTTACATCTTATTTTGCCTGTGTGTGCTAACAATAGTATTCAATAGGTATAAACTCAGGAATACTGAAAAATCAACAAGACCTACAAAGGTGCAAAATTTGTTCTCTCATTATAAGATTTCTGGTATTTACAGACTACAAAAATCTGTACAAAAAAAAAAAATAGAGTTTTAGTAGAAGATTTTTGTAAAATTTCAAATAAAAATTCAAATGTGTAAACTCCTAAATATTGATTGAATGAAATCTTATAACTTATATCAATAGTTTAGTGTAGGTATGTGGAGAACTTCAAAACATATCTATGTGCTACAGACATTGTTGCAGCAACCTCATAACTTACAGCCAAAATTTTGGTCTCACTGCTATAAAAAGTACCAAGATTTTAGCCACTAAACAGGGGTAAATTTAAGAATTCCAACAATTTTTTATTATTTACAAACGTTTAGAGAAGATAAACTTTTCTGCAGCCCTTTCATTAATCCTCTTTATTAAATTTTGAAGAGATGAAGAAATGTTCATGAATAGAGAAACATTATTAGTTTCGATGAAAACTCTATATCATGGTCCCTCTGCATTTTAAAATCAAATACCAAATTTGATTCAAAATAACAGATTGACTTTTCTATGGCTACATACTTAGTTTTGGCTTTAGTATTGTATCTAGATAATTGAATACCTAAGAGTAGAGAAAAGTAGAAAATTCCCCCTGGAAATTTTGTGTACTCTTTATTTTATCTTATCTTAGGTCTATTTGTTATATTAATTACTTAATATTGCTGCTTAACTTTAAAGATAGTGAGACAGACTGATGAAAAAATTCTTAGGGTTAAAAAACTCCAACTTCTTAATTATTGTCTCACTTGTCTATCTCTTCTTCTTCTTACAAAACCACTCAATATGAAATACGAAGAACTTATTTAAAAATACTTGTTTAGTATTGTTATGGGGTAGAATAGGTCCCTGTAATTAAAATGTATTTTTCCCAGGGTTTTGTTTTTTAGGGATTTGGGGGGAAAAGAGGGTAGCGGAGAGGGGAGTTTGCTTTTAAACCTCTGTTTTGTGTTTTATAAGGAAAACAAGGGCAGACAGATTCGAATCCCTTGTGGGCCGGTCCCCCGTGGCTCCATGGACAGAAGAGGCAGCTGCAGGGCTGTGCTGCCCGGTCCCCGTCCCATCCCATGGGAGCACAGCTTCCTCCCCCATCTCCCACCAGTGTGTGTGGGGCAGCAACGGCTTCTGCGGTCCCACCAGCTTGCTCTGCCAGTGTGCACCCCGGCCCGGGCCAGACTCCCTGCAGTGCATCTTCTGCCTGTCCCAAAGTGGTAGGCTCAGTGTGGGAGGCTCAGTGGCATGCTCATCCTGTGCTGTGCCGCAGGCGGCAGTGGCCCCACACCCTGCTGGCAGCTGCAGGGAAGCGGCAGTGCTTGCTGCAGGCACAGCAGCGGGACAGCAGCCGGACCTGCGGGGTGCAGCAGCTGCGAGCTCTGAAACGGCTGCTAGTGCCAGGCTGAGCAGCGGCAAGTGCGGCTGGCTCTCCCCGGCACCACGGGCATGTGAATGCGATATGGGCTGGAAAATGCCGGCAGCCCTTGTGGCAGGTGGGGCGACCCCCGTGGGTGGCTGTGCTGGCATGTGGGGTGAGGCTAGCCTGGGGCTGGTGCCACTGTGAGGAACGGACCCAGGATAGCAGTGCCTGGTGATGAGGGGTGGCCCAGGGGCCTTCGGGGCGCCCTGCGGCACTGACAGGTGGTAGGGGCGGCCCTGACCACGAGCCATTTTGGTAGGAAACGCCACTGTGTTGCCTCATGGTGAAGACTCGGGGAGGAGGAGGTGCCCAGCGCCATTAGCCAATCTGGAGGAGACGGGCTCCAGAAAGGGGCCTCAAGATCACACGGGAATAGACATCCTATAAAATCTGCAAGGCCAGAAGTTTCTTTCGGTCTTTGGGCTTGGCGGTCGTCGGAGCTGCATCTCAACACATCTCTGCTCAGCATTTTTCCTGCAGCTCGGGCAGCAGCGCAGCTTAATTGACAGTGGAGGCAGCACAGGGCTGAGGACCACATCGCTCACCAGCTGTAGTATTCTCTCCCCTTTGCCCACCTCCCCCTCCCCCCACCCCGGCCCGGGGTTCCTTTTATTTTCCTGTTTTCCATGAACCTCGGAGTGTGATCTGGCACCATTCCACAGGCCAGCCTCCTTCCTCCCTTGCTCCACCAGCCCAGCAGCCAGCCCGGAGGAGCACAGTCTGTCCCACTTGTGTCGTTGCTGTTGAGTTTTTTGTTTGTAAAATAAATTTCATTAGTTGTTGTTGAAACTATTATAATCTCTCGTCACTTTTAACACCCTCTAGTGTCCAAACCAGGACAAATATGAAGTTTCAGAAACAATTTTGTCAGTCACTACTGTGCGAATTTAGTCTGCAATTGGAATTTAGACGTTCTAGTGTTCCGTGAGTCAGGAAAAAAAACAACAACAAATTATTTCAGTTTTTCATTTAAGTACTGACTTAGCAGCATCAACAGTAGTGCTTTGTTTTTTCTCAGTAATGTAGGAAGAGATCCTTGAGAAAATACTCAAGGTGCATAAAAGTCCATACATCTGTTTAAATTCCCGTCCATGATGGAATTAATGCTAAATGATATGTAAGAACTAAAATGAGGGTATTCCTTCATTCATTTACCATTCATTGTAGATCTAGAGTACAAGTTAATCTCTTTACAGGTTGCAGAGGTGTACTTGCTTACAGTCATCAGTTAAGAAATAAAAACTAGATCATATAATTGGCCACTTAGGACTGCAACAACACTATCTTCATATAATAGAATGAAATTCATCTTCCCCAAAACACCAACATACTACACAGCAAAAGTAAGAGCTACACTCACAAAAAAGATATCTGAATATGGATGATATAAGGATATGTCAGGCTACAAGAACAGTCAAAAGCATTTTTATCGGAACATATAATATATATTTTGGTTAAATTGCAGCAAAAGTAGCCAATTTTCACTCATCAGCTTCTTAAACTACCAGAACTTACACTGCAGGATTTTGCTTAGGAATATTTTTTTTTCTATTTGTTTTTTGCTCCTTTTTTTCCTTTACAGGAGATAGAATGAAAAGAACTGTATTATTTTAAATCATTCTATTTTCTTCCCTTCATTTGTTTTCACAAAGATAGAAAGCATGATCCTATGACCTAGAAGTGGCAAGTATAAATTCAAGCCTCTGTGATACAACATCCAAGGCATAGTTTTGCTCATTATTTAAAAAATCAAGAAATCTGATTGTTCTGTAACATACATTCTGGTTCTTCTTAAAATAAGTATGACAAATTTAGAAAATACTGCATGTAACTGCTTACTAATAATGTTGAAAGGAAACTCAGAATAGTGAGTTAATTGCAAAAATGTCATTTTAATTCTATAACATCAGTTCTTCAAAAATATATACTGAGGCTTCAAGACTAAAGGATGGATTAAAACAGAGATAGCATTGTACTTGTAAAGATTCTGCACGGGACCCGACAGGGAGGACTGATGTCTCACTTTCACATTGGATGTTTTGCTGCATACTCCTTATCTAATTCATAAACCGTTTTCTCAGGTTTACTTAAATTTTGTCCTGAAGCACACAGGAAAAAATAGATGATGTCACCAAAATCAAGCCTAACAGGCATTTCAGAAAGAATGTATTGAAAATAATGTAACTGTCATCCAGATGTTTCTTCAATCCAAAATCCTTGGAAATGGAAGAACCCTTCATATATATGCATGTATGTGCATGTGGGGTATATGTGTGTACATATTTAACACATGACAAAAGGAAATTAAGATCAAGGAAAGAATATCCAGATGAGGATAAGCCAGTTTATTTTGGATGGCATTGTTTGCGTAGCTAATGTGACCAGCTGCTGAGATTTGCTGTTTTCTGAGCAGATTTCCAAACCTGATTATTTTTCAGGTTTTGTATCAGGTTTAAAATTGGGCTAGAATGTGAATTTTCTCTTGAGATGAATGAATTGGCATGATATTTAGGAAGAAATCCATTACAGTATTGTAAGGAAATTCTTATATAAATGACAAAATGTATGTGAATATGTAAATATGTATGTGAAACTGCAATGTGTACATGAGTCAGATTTGCCAACATTGTTATTGAAAGTTGATGAATGACCTTTTCAGTTCAGTATAGCGGAGTTTAGAAATATCTTCCTCCAGCACGGAGACACACTATATTCCTGAGTAGCAACATAAGAACAAGGAAAGATTCTTATAAGAAATCAGACTGTCATAAATGTATTTGGGTCGATCAGAAGTTTTCTTCTTCTACTGTAATTTTAAAAATATGGTTTTGTTTCCTTCTTGACTCTTTATTCATCTCAGCATTTGCTTAGTGCCTCTGTCTGCTTCCAGTTCCAAGAACTGACTGCTGCTTCAGCTGATCATCAGCTCTGCTTATAACTTCTCTTCAGAAACCATTTCGCTTTTACTGAAGCACCGTAATATATTCAAATGTCTACTCTCTCAAATAAAGGGAGAAGCAAAACCAAATCAAAAAACCATCTGAGTGCTCTCAGAGCTACATTTACTTTCTACAGTCCTGTCTGATCTGTCTGGGACTTGTTAATGTTTTAAATACAGGCAGCAAGGCAACAATGCAATTTGAAGTAAGAGATGAATTGCAGTCTGTTAAGCTGCATGAGACATAAAGGTATGGGTCTGTAGACCTTATGTGGAAATTATGAACCACTGATTTAAATTCTCCAGCTAATGGTCAAATCCCTAGAACAGCATGATTGGCAACAACAGTAAGAATTCATACTCAAGAACCACTGAAGCCATTCTATTCTGTATCCCACTCCTTCCTTCTTAAAGGTAGGTCTTCTGTAGACATGCAGTGTCAGTTCTAAAACATTGTATCAGAAATTATATTTAATGCTTTCTTTGTCATATGTTCCATCCTTCAATCAGCAATACAATAAACATGACAAATAGGTCTACTTGTGTTTCAGTCAACATACTCTATGTTCTCTCTTTCACAAGAACTCGTAGAAGAAAATTCAGAATTAACACTATCAAAGTAAAACATAATCTACTTTGGATGAAGTTCAAAAAGAAGTTCCAACAACTTGACATAATTTATCTCATTTTATTTGAGAAAAGGTTTACTAGGAAAAAAAGGAAGAAAAAAATTAAAAGTACACCTGTAAAGAAATTCTGTATTCAGTATTAACATGTCATGTCATATCTGTACAATCATCTTATTAAGTAAAAAATTCTATGCAACTGTTGTCTGTTCGCTCTAAATTTTCAGAATGATTCAGTGACATTTGTAAGAAAGAAGACTTTCTTTTTGAGTTTATTTAAAGTTGTTATTGACCAATGCAAGCTAAAGGTATGGCCACAAAATGCAAGATAATGATTTTTTCTAACAGTCTCCTTGATCACTATAGGATCAAGTTCTGTCCAGGATCAACCTCAGTTCTTAATAATAAAGTCAATATGGTGAGCAACACATAATCTCTTAGGAGTATTCTTTGGAATTAAAAATTAATCCGTTCAGACAAGTTCCAAGTTTTTTAATATCTGTTTTCCACAAACATTGGAAAAATGCTGCTTACTGGCATGAATGTTATGGAAACTTTTGATGTTTGTGCTGAAGGTGTTTGATCATCCAGTCAGAGATCAGAATTAATTCATAGAATAACAGAATATCAGGTTTGAAGTGACCTCACAGATCATCTCAAGCAACATTTTTTGACAAAAACATAGTCTAGTCAAGGTGGCCCAGCATCCTATCCACATGAGTCTTAAAGGTGTCAGATATCGGGGAATCCATCACTTCCCTAAGGAGATTATTGTGATGACTGGTTGTTCTCATTGCAAAAGATTCCATTGCAATTTGAATATTATAATTGTGTAATTGATCTTAAAATATTTTTAATTGATCTAGCAAGTACAGAACATGATTATGGGATGGATACACTCATAGCAATAAAACATCATAAATTCATTTACTGAAATGTATTTAGTTAATTTATCCATTCTGCTATGAAGATATGAAAGCTTTCTGAAACTTTCTTAATACGTGGCTGGAGCAACAACTTAGATGAGGAACAGAGAGTGAAATTTTGTGGTCATGTTGTCTGGTTCTGTAAATGAGGGCAACAAATCAAAACAAAATAAAAATGATCAAAATTCAAATCCACTAATTGTTCCAATTATTGTTTGTTTAAAATCTTCCTGTACTTTGCCTTATGTGCTAGTCCCTTCTAAGAGCCAGCATCAGAGTTACCTTTCAAAAGAATCAAATTAAAATATAAATTGCAAAGCACTGTCTCTGTAACTTGATTGAATGTGGATGACAGCAAAAGATGTCAGGAAACTGTCATAAGAAGGTTATAAGGAAAAGCTCTGAAAATCAGCAATGCTGATTGGGTGAAATTGAAAGGCATTGAAATTGTAATTTGAAGGACAAAGTCTACATTTAATCTCATATGCATATCTATGCTCTGAGTTTCTTTGTTCTGCAACCAAATAAAAGTGCCATGACTACCAACTTGTCAGGACTTCTAGCAATCCTATTACTGGTAGAACTTGAAATCCAAAGAAACTGAGCTTTTATTTCTTGTAAGATTTTTCAGGGAGAAAATACTCTGACAGTTGCTGAAGTCTGTCATCCAACTATCCTGCAGACACAAGTAATGAAAGTATAAAAATCTTCATTCTCTGCTTCCTCTTCACGCTTTCTCAATATGAAGGTGGTACTGCATGGCTGCCATCTGTGACATACAGAGTTCTAAATAGTCATCCTGTATTACTATTTGTATATCACTTGGAAAAATGAAAACAAAGATCTAGATCCATTACATAAAGCCCTGTAAAAGCTTCTCAAAAGTGGACCAAAGTGCTTCGGCTTTTGGATTCAATCTTTTCACTGTAGAGATACAAGACTAATTTTTTTCTTCATTCTCACTGATTACAGATGGATGTGTACTGCAGTCTCAGGACATCTGTCTAAGCTTGTAAGTTCAAGTCTAATGGTATCTGTTGGCACAGAGACTCTTTAATGATTTATTTTGGTCCTACTTCAATGTGACTGCTGAACAAAGTCTGGAGCTGAGAAATCCTAAAAAGCAGCAGGATGCACAATCTTTTCAGTGGACTATATCCAAACTCAGTGTAGGCTGTACAGATCAATTAATCATATTAGTTCTAGACCAGAGCGTCTGGGCATAGTCAAGCTATGTATTTATATATATATATATATGTGTGTGTGTGTGTGTGTGTGTATGTATATACATGTATATATGTATTTATTTACTAGCAACAAGCTTTGAAATGTTTGCATTAAATATCCATTGGCAGAAGTGAATGGCTATATCCTTTATGCTGATCAACTTTCCACTATAAGTTCAACGAGTGCTTAAAACATTAATAGGGAGTCCAGAAGTCCTGCAACCAAGGAAGAAAAAAAAGAAATATTACCCCTATTTTTAATAGTAGATAAATGGGAGCAGAGAAGCCTGTTTGCAAATACAAATCCACCATTCAGACCTCACTTATATGAAATTAATAATAAAAAAATCCACGTATTGATTTGTTTTCCAGTCACCATTCATAATTCAATACTGCTTAAGAAAATATATTTTCTTCTACCCTAAAGAGTGTACAAAATAAATAGGTATAAATACCTAAAAAGTGTATGTGCAACTATTCTACAGGAACCAAAGCCAAATTCCAAACTCCTGTTACTCAGCTGGAGAATATATCACAATACAGAAGTTACTCACACAGAATTCACAATCAAAAAATTTTAGCAACCAAAACTTTCCCTTCTCTGCTCATTATTGGCATGAAAGAAACCTGCAAAACTTACCTAAAAATAACTTGGTCCTTGACTGAATTGGAGTTAGCACTGCTACATCCTGTGTAATCGCAAGAGAAACTGCATTCCTTTACTTGGTTCTTTTCACAGTATTGCCTCCTATTTCTCCATCTTGCAAATAAAATAAATCTACTTAAAGATTTTTGATTCTTCTGTAACCTGTCCATTATTTTTCTCAAATTGTGAAAAAAACCCGCTTTAAAATACCAAAGCATATGTCATAAAATGCATTGTCTATTTAACTGAAATACACAGTATGATTGTAAATGTAAAACTATTGAGGAATATTATATTTAAGTTAAAAAAACAAGTAGAAACTAGGAAAAAACCCATAATATTCAACAGAAATCAATTTCTAGGTACTTGGACACTGTTGTACAGGACTTTTTATATTTTTTAAATTTTGAGTATGTTTTCCTTTGCACCTTTTTTGTCTGTTTTTGTAATTCTAGAAGATAACTTTGAAATTTCATGGAAATCAAAATTATAATACTGCTGTTACTTTCATGCAAAATACTTATTCTAATAGATTTTCTAAATTATCCGGAGATATAACTTAGAAATTCTTCTTAGATGAGGAGCTCTGCGCTTTGTTTGTCTGTGAAGTTTTGGGGACATCACTACCGAAATAATAAAAGATGAAGTTATAACAGCAGCAATGATGACAATAGCAAGGCATGCTGAACCTTGAAGAATATTTGTCTTGAGCTGCAGAAATTAAGGTATTAGAGGGCTCATCTTATAAAACAATTGTAAAACTAGAAAACTTCTCAGTTTAGAGGTAGAACGTATTGGGGACATTTGGGTATTGAGAATGACAATTTCATATGCAAGGTATAATTTGCAGACTGTAAATAAATATATGTGGCATAATATATCAAATTAAAACTCTAGTAATTCAATTCCAGTGAGGTCAAGCCATTCCCTAGATGCATTTATTGAGGGAAATTAACAGTAAGCAGCAAAAAAGGAGAAAATACTAAAATCTGGAGACAAAACAACAGGACAGCAATAGTGCTTTGTATTGTTACACAGACAATCCCACACTCTAGAAAACATCTCAGGAAAAATGCAGTTGGTCTGTAGATGTACAGTCATTTTATTTTTAGTCAAACATATTATTACAAGCAATTGGTATCCAGCAGAACCAGTGTAATGGTTTGGCTTAAACCTCAGGGGAAGGCAAAGGAAAAAAATAACTCCTTTCTTGTGCCCACATCCGGCTGGGAGAAGTAGCCAGGTTACCAAGGTAACCAAAACCCTCTGCCTGGGTTTTCCCATCAGCCCCGGAAACCCGCAAGGTGCACTGGGAAGGGGCTGGGATTATAAAAACCTGCGGGAAAGGGCACTCACCCTCTCTTTCTCCGAGACTCTGGAGCTGAAAGCAGGGTGCCTCTACTCAGCATGGCCTTGAGGACTGCCCCTCCCCACCCCCCCGGACCTTGCTGCCTGCTGCCTCTTCTCC
>VYZS01060949.1:0-12712 GCA_013400695.1 Neodrepanis coruscans
GTGGGCAAGATCCTGGGAGGGGAGAGGGCCAGGACAATTCATCCAAATCAATATTCCATACCATTTGACATAAGCTAAGAGAAATGTGCAAAGCAGGAGAGAGGAAAGGCATTCATTACTAAAATGTCTCTCTTTCAGATCACTGTTCTCAAGCCCTGTATAAGTCCTGTGTAAGGACTGGCCTTTGTTTTTGCTTTATTAAACTGCCGTTATCTTGACAGATGATATTGTTTTCAATCTCATTTTCCCCCATTTCCTGTTCTGTTGATAGTAGTGACAGAATGGATGGTGGGCACCTGGCATCCAGCCTGGGCCAAACCAACACACCAAGAGAAATTGGTGTGAACATATCAAGTAATTGGTAATTATAGTGATATGAGTAGGAAGGAACCGGATTCCTGACAATTCTGTGCAAAAAACCATTTTTTTCACTTGACGTAAAAAGACATCAGAATTATTTCCTTTTGACACAGAAAATAGCATCTGTTTTTCCAAGTACAAAGAGAAGACAGTAAAATGTTGTGATGGATTAGTTTATGGTACTGGAATTTATTTACAGGTTCATGATGATGTGTAGTTGGAGTATTTTTAACCACGAGAATTACTACATAATCCCAAAGTCAGTTTACTTTGAGATTACAACTGAAACTTCCACAGTGAAGTTTCCTGTAAGAACACTACTCTTATTTTAGTAACATGAACACTAATTCCATATCTTTCTTTCTACTTATGCAGTGATTTTAACTCTGCCCTGATGTCAAAATGAACAGGTTAGTTTCAAACCAAACAAGAAATAAATGGTACCTCAACCTCATCTGTTCACCATAACCAGTGTAGTTCACTGGTTCACACTTAATTTTGTAATCAATTTATGATCAATTTGGAGATCAATTTCAGATTTGTAAGTTTTTGTTGCTTTCACTCCTTTTTCCAGGGTGAAATGCAAACCAAAACTAATTCTTACTGTTAATAAGGTTATACCACTTGGCATTGGCAGGATGTTACAGCTGCAGCCTTGTAACTTAAACACTTAGTGTACTGGCAACAGCATTTTGTTAACTGGTTGTTCAGCTGGTATCTTTGTACCTCATTCCACCTTGCAGACCTAATAAAATCAAAAGCCAGAGCTTCTTGTGAAATCAGAATAAAATTATAGCTAGCGTTCATATCTGGAGATACTAGTTTCATTCTGAGTTTAGCAGTAAAATCAGTCTACCCTAGTTATTACTTTTCCATTTAAGTAAAACAGAAGACTGTCACATGATTTTAAAGTCGCAGAAACATCCATTATAAAGAAGTCTCTCCTCAGCCCTTTCAAGTGTGAGTCAAAGATCTGAAACAGAAAGTGGGATGAAAAAAAACACAAAAGAGTACATTTGATCTTTATCATCTAAGTCCACATACTGAAATACATATATATAATATATATATATGCCTAAATATAGAATATTCACCTGCTTCTCTAAAATAGACCTTTGACAAAGTAAAGGTCAACCATTTTGCCCCTCCTTGGGCTGCAGATAGCAATGAGCTGAGGTTTCCTTGCAGATACACAGCTGAAGAGGGGTGTAACTTTTAACAGCAGTGTTTCACTGTGCGTCTGAAAAGATAGATGAAGTCTTGCTATCAATGGAGTGGCTATTTAAACTACCTGCTGTCTCCCCAGCACTCAGCAGACTATGATTTTTGGAGTTCAGATCCACTGGGAACAACATGATTCTGAGCTCAGGCTTTGCACAAAACCAGGCCTCCAAATCCTAGTGAAATTTTGAAAGTGGTGACAGTTTTTTGGAAGGAGAGTAAGAAACAGAAATTGTGGAGGCCGGTTAAATTCCCTTTGGCCGATGTCTTGCCAAACAGTAAACCTTCGTATGATTTCTGAGATGGTTGATAAATAGAGAGACAGGAAAATCACATTAGAGCAAAGCCAAGAAAAACAGCTAAAAATAATGTGACAGTGGTCTAAATAAAAGCATCAAGATTCTTTCTGGTCATATACTATAGTACTCACCTGCTGAAAATATGAGGATTCCACCTTAGAGCTTCACTTAGAGACAGGTGGACAAACATATCTTTCAACTTCTTTCTGGTTTCAATGTCCCACATCTATCAATCCAAAACAAACAAGAAATATGAATTTGATAATGATACGAAAAAAATTTCATTCCCTTCATTTGCTTACAGGTAAGCCACTGACCCTTTCTGAAATGATACATGGACAACCTCAAGTTCATTTATTTCACAAGAAAGAGTAATGTTTCCGAATTTTGACACTTATGTCAGTGATGTGGATGTCAGATAGGACTGAAAGGGATGCACGTCTGTGAATCTAAAGTTCTTTATTTACAGTATTTGGAAGTTCATATGTGGAAACACTGGCCTTCAATACCCCCAGACTGCTGACTCATGACTGCAAAAACTACATCCTGTTATTATCTAGTACCTGAGCCAAAGTCACAGTAAAATCTCTTGTTAATAGGACTGTGCTATAACAGCAGGATGTTGATAATCAGATTGAAGTCAAATCCCCATGTGTGAGTCTATGAGGAGAGTTTTGGATTGAATTCTGAAGACATTGATCTCTAGACTGTTCTTAGCAAGAGATACACAAGAAAAAATAGCCAGTGCTGAGTAAAATAATTTAATGAGAGAGTTCTTCTTGCTGGTTTTCTTGTCTCTGGACAACTGAATCATCAATTCAATCATCAGCTTTTTAATAGTTTTAGAAGATTCACTTCATTTAAGTAACACTGGATGTCACTAAGCCATTCAGCAAGGTACAATATAATGCAGAAGAATGCTACGTATTGTCTCCAGCAGAGTTCTTCTACAGTTTAGTTAATCTTTTTAATTTATTTCCTTAAAAAAATACATCTCACAGTCTATAATATATATATATCACAAAACTATATCACAATAGTTTCATAGCCAACTTAGATAAAAATGGAGAAAGACTGGAAAAAAGTAAGTTATTTAGTACTTTCACTTCTCCATCACTGGTGCCAATTGCAAGGCAAATTCCTCTTATTGTCCGAGCCAGAAATTAAATGTACTTGGAACTCGAATTCAAATTAATGCTTTCAATGGCTTGAATAGTTCCTCCATTCCTGATGTGTACAGAAGGTCCTGCAGCAACAGCAATGAGATTCTCAAGGCTCCCATCCAGGATGTTTAGATCTAGAAAAATTTACTAAAAGTCACTGCAAAAACAGAAGGTGGAGTGAGGGGGAGTGTAGTCTAGGGGAGAGAGAGATCTTTTCTTTATTAACTATGGAAAAACTTCAAGAGAATGCTTCCATGAAACCATTACTGGCAATCATTCCTCCTACATGAAGGAGAGTACCTCTGACAAGCCAGGGTCTTCATAAATCTAATCTAAAATTTGTATGTTTGCAGACTTTTATGTATCCATTTGCACAGCAGTATATCAGCTACAGTTTGTCCACTAGATGTTTTAATTAGTCACCCAGCATTTTAGATTTCCACAGCACTAATTTCTGCTACCAGAAATAAGGCCCCCTTCACCAACAGGTTCAGTTCCAAAATCACACTGGTTCCAGGGTAATTCTTGTTATTGAGAAAGACATAAGACAGAGACTACATGCTACAGTCTGTCCATCATCTTTGAGTTAATGTTAAATATTTACACTGCAGATGATAGGAAAATAGTGCAGAAAGTAATTAAGGAAATTCTACTCTTCACCTTCAGGGCTTGCTCAGCAAATATGTGATGGAAGTACTGCTTCCGCTGCTCCTGATGCTGGGCACACTGTGCTTGCAAAGCAAGTCGCTATAGCAATAAGCCTATGTCATGCAGGCTAGGAAAAGTTGGTATACAACATTTAATACCAACACAGGACATTCTACCACGACAAGGGAAATCCACATCTGTCCACTTAGGACAGCTCAAAAGTCATTTTGCATGACCCCTGAAGCACAGAATGTGCTACCATAGGCCAAGGTCTGAAACCATATAAAATCATCCTGAAGAACAGTTGAATCTATCAGTCTGATTGATTACAGATCTGGCTTGCAACAGAAATATTTTCCACACATTACTCTTATTGTTGCTAGTCTTAGGAAACACCTTGTGCACTACAAGTGTGCATCATACAAACCTTTTATCTTGTTCATAGATGTACCTGAACGTACCTGAATACTTGCAAGGATATGTTGGAAAAATCTCCACAGGGACAATTATGAACAGTTATATACACATGTAGTGAGACTAGCTCAGTGATTTAGAGCATGGTATTAACACCAAGGTTGTGGGTTTGATCCCCATATGTACCATGCACTTCAGAGTTGAATTCAATTTTCTTTTTGAGTCCCTTCCAAATCAGACTATCCTGTGAAATTGTTTGTTAGATCTTATCAAGTGTTAAGACATGTATTTGCTTTTCAAACCAAAGATTCATGTGTGTTTGTATGTCACTTGTGCATGTGTGATTTTTGTCTGTTTGCCAAAAAAGATGTAAGTGAGAATTTAGTTCAGAAGGTGTCATTTGGTGTCATCCAAACCACAAATCATGTCTCCTAAACCAAGATATTTCAATGTCTACTCAATAAACTGCTGCTGCAGTGAGTGGCAGTTAGATAGTCCGCACTGATAGCTGAAACATTTAACTTTATTAAGTGGAGGTAAATCTACTGGTTTGATTTGAAAGTTGAATTGAGATCTGTAGCTGAATGAAGCTGCATGAGAGTTGCATCCTGTAGTGTTTCCATATTATGTGAAGGGCACACATCACCGTCTTTCTTGAAACATACATAAGAATTCACAATCTGTTCAAAAAACAGCACACAGGAGAAGCTTAGAAGAAGCTAACTTACAGTAATAATTGTGCCTCACTTTTGGCTCCAATGGTGTAGAAAGCCCCATGATGGTAACTGCTCTAAGCTCATTTTGGGTCGCCTCTCGACATCCTGTATTTGAAGATTCATCACACACAAATTAGTGACACAAAACACCACCATTCTTTCTCAGGCCTAAGCCTTTCCTGCTCTTATTGTATTTATTATATATGTCTCTCCATGGTTCAGAGGAGACCTGAAAGGTTTAATTTATCCTGGGTAGGATCAAAACACTAGACACATTAGATTAGGCAAAAAACATCTTTCACCATCTCTTTCAAACCTCCATGGATTCAGTTAGAACTGAGCTAGAACTGAGATTAGAGTCCATTTTATTTTGTTGAAATTGTACCACAGCTGAATACAAAATATGGTGCTTTTTCTCTTTTTTGCTTTTCATAGTACTTTTCACAGTACTTTTCATATGTGCTCTCCCACTTCAAAGCTCCCTCATAAGGTCATTAACATTTTTACTTTCTGGTGTTTATTTCCCAAAAAAAGTCTTCCCCCTCAACACTTAACCACAGGAACAAGGTTTTAAACACAGACACTTTGATAACACCACACTAGGCTCATGACAGCACATTAGCGAGAAACAAAAGCAAATACAAGTATGAGCAAGAAGAGTCATCCTTTGTGGTCTTTGTCTACCCTATGCTGCAAAGACTCCTTAATTTAAAAAAGACAGATCATTAGATCTATGAATCATTTAAGGCCTGATATGTGTAAGAAATTATATTGCTGTAGCATGCAAAGCAGAAGGCTGGAGATGCACATTTTGGGATTTTTCTCTGTATTTTAACATCCTTTTTTGAATTATTCTCCAGAAAGGAGTAATTAGAATGAGTATTAAAAGTTTCAGAGACAGAAAATGTTACTTGTCTCTACAACTAACCACTGATCAAAAAAATTCCACACTGACAAAGTTTTTGTACTCTGTAAATTAAATACACACATAAAGGTTCTATATAAAAGTCCAATGACAAATTGTGGAGAACTTATTTCATGTGATCCTTCCCTACTCTGTCCTGAGCCTTCTGCCCTAATCCAAAATTCGGTTTTAATAGACAACAAATGTTTCCCCTCTCAGCTGTGGTATGACCTCCCTCTGAAGGTGAGCAAGAAGCAGATTCCAGTGATTTTCTTCTGTATCCAAAATTCTGTGGAGTTAAAAACTAAAGCAGGCTTGCTGGGAAGACCTCAGATCTGCCCAATGGGATATGTAACACTGGATTCTAACCCTGAAACAGTCTGATATCACTAAAATGAGGCTTAGTTTACAGAAAAACTTCTAATAGCTAGACTTTTCATTATTTTTGAAAAATTTACAAAGCCTTCTCGAATCCAACAAAGTAAGACAGTACAGTAAAATTAAGGCACTTAATTGTAATATTCGATTAATGGCAACATTTCTGAAACACTGAAAATTTTTTTCTTCTTTAACACTGGTAGCTGGCATTGTGCAGTAACGGATGAAATTATTTCTGTGTGTCATTTCAGGTTTTTCTTCTTTCATCAGCAATTCATCTACTCCAAATTCATACTGCCTAGCTTTTCAACTCCATTCACCTACTCCATAGACACATGACTATGCTAAACAGGCTTTTCCTTTAGTGGAAATTAAGTTTCATTACACTATTTGGTGTTATTTTCCCTGGATACCAGTGGATATCGCTAACTTTTGATAAGATTTTGGCTGTCACATCTCTGCGTCAATTATAAAAATGAGACTCAGGAAGTGGTAAGTAGTCAGTGCTGTCACATCAGACCACCTGATTAACAAGTAGGTGGGTGGAATCAATATTGGTACTCCTGATGCACATATTCATCTGTCATCAAGGGGAAAAGACCACTGTGGCTGTACCACCTGGTACTGTGGCTACTGACTGTTCTGAAATGAGGCTTATTTACACAGAGAAGAACAAAGGAAACTATAAGTCTCTCACATAGCCCCGAACTTATTCTACAGGAAGTGAAATCCAGATTCATAAAGCAGCTGGGTTTTATGGGTTTTACATGAGAATGAACCAGGCCCTGACTGGCAAGAACCAATGTACAAGTATAGACAGATCACCAAAACAAATCAAGACAGAACACAACAAAATATTGGTCTGATATTCAATGAATTGTCTCACATTCAAATAAGTGTGCATTATTTCACAGATTATCTCTCCAGATTCCCCCTGTTTTCAAATTGATCATTCACTTGCTCATTCACTTGTTCATTCAAATTGATCATTTTTACTTGATCATTCACACTCCCTTGTGTTCATTCATTCCTAGATATTTTGTGAAGCAAATAAAATCAACTCCCCCACAGATAAAATCAGAAACAGTGCTAGGGATACAGATATAGGGATCAGAAACAGTGCTCCAGTTACCTTTCACTACAGGTAAGAGCAACAAGACTCCACAGCCTCTGCATGTCTTGCACTGTCATGTACCCAACACTCTGTATGATACATATCCCCTCCCATTCTGCAGCCCAACCTAATACTGTTTTTAGGCTCTGAAACAGAAAAGCTGAAAGGAAATTAATGTTTTAGGGCCACCAATGCATCAGATGGGTCCCAAAGGAGAGCCAGGTAAAATACTAGGGGTTAACCAAACTGAAAGAGCTAGAAGATCTGTTCAGAGATTGTGAGAGCTCTAGAAACAGCCCTGAGCCAGTAGATCTCAGCCACCTCCTATTATTCTGTAACATTTGCTGGAACAGGTAGATGCACTTTTCCAGTGTAGATGTAGACTGCAGTATCTTACTTTTCGGTGAGCCTGAAAATGTTTGTTACATTGGAACACACCTTTCTATTTTCTATTTTCTATTTTCATGGTACCACTTTCTTTAATACTATATCCACCGTCATAGACCATTGGAAGCTGAGAGAGGCTTCTCTGCCAGTACACCGAATTGAAAACTTGACTTAATGATAAAGTCAGTCAAAAAACATATTTAATTGTAGTTGATGACATCGGTCCCATCAAAGGTCTCAACACTTGTTATAGTAAAGCCCCAAAAACCAAATCTTTGGGAAACCAAAGCCCAATACAGAATTTCAGTGTCCAAATCCTGTGCCCTGACTTCAGACACTTGAGATATATTTCCTTCCATAGAACACCAATTCACTGCTAATGATCACACAAACTTTGACAAAGCTGTTTGAACAATGTCACCTTACCAGTGAAAGAATTTCCAGGTCTGTACCTCTGGAGGTGCTACCACAGTCTCCTGGCAAGCCTTACTGCCCCTTTCGTCCTCTTCTGAATTGGCATTTGTGCTAATCCTACTAGCATACAATGACATGCTTTCTGCATATAATAAACAAGTCAGTGTGGTAAGATCAGTTTAGTGGTGCATACACTGCAAGGCCATTGATTCCGTCATGAAACCTACCAGATGTCAGAGTCCTCCCTCAAACCAGCATCCCAGACACTGGACTCCATTATCCCATTTCTTAAACCATTAGTACAATACGAAACTGAAAATAGATACAAAGTATCTCTGAGGAATAAGATCTTCCAAATTACTTTAGCATTTCCTTGGATATCAAAAAAACAGGTGATGCAGCAAAAATAAGAAAAAGGAGATTTGAGCAGTTACTGGGTTTTTTTGTTTTTTTAGGTAATTAGCTCAGGTTTTTGACCATGATTCAAAGACTCAGATCAGCTCACACAGGATAGGAACATACCCACTAATTCTAAGTAATTTGCATTTCTTTGCAGTATTCACTGAGATAGATGATTTGATACCAGTTTTCTGTTTGTTCTGTAATTCTTTCTGAACAGTAATGTGGAAATGCAGCTGATGTTTACGTCAACCACTCAAGATTAGTAAATTTTTTTCCAACGTCTGTTGGAAATCTACACTTCCAAGCACAGTCTGTGTTACTCTTCTTCAAAACCCTGCTGCAACCATGACAAGAAATGTCTTAGAAAAATATAACTGGAGGAGGGGGGTGGGGCGGGAAGTGTTTCTTTTTTATATATTCCAGCTATTCTACAGCAGGTCTTCAGCTTTGAGGAGCATTTTTGGTAAAACTTATACAGACAACTTGGCAGGAAGTTAATCACAGTACTTGGATCAGTGTCCTTCTAAAATAAGTGAAAATGTTTCTCTGGAAAATTCATTGTGTATATAAGGAAGTAATATTTTGGCCCATAGAGAGACCACACACATTCACTGGTATGTGAAAAAATTTTACTCTCTATGGATCCTATCAATTTTTACTACCAGGCAACATGAAATAGACAGTTACTATTTTATCTAAGGTTATTAATAGATCTTTTTATGGCTTTATCCGTGAATAACTTACAAATGGTTCTAGAAAAACTTAGGTTTTGGTCATCCCACAGTGTATCACCAAGACCTCCACATCACAACTTAGGAAATGGTTGTGATCCTTATGTAGAACTCTGAATATCTTTCCTAATTGTAAATTACGGTATAGTTCCAGGTTTACATAGAATCATAGAATATCCTGAACTGGAAGGAACCCACAAGGATCATTGAGTCCAGCTTCTAGTCCTGCACAGGACAGCCCTAAGAATCACACCATGTGCCTGAGAGCATCGTTAAAACACTTCTTGAACTCTGTCAGACTTGGTGCTGCGACCATGCCCCTGGGGAGCTTGTTTCAGTGCCCCACCACTCTCTGGGCAAAGAACCTTTTCCTGATATCCAGCCTGAACCTCCCCTGACACAACTTCAGGCCATTCCCTCAGGTCCTGTCACTGGTCACCACAGAGATCAGTGTCTGTCCCTCCTCTTTCCCTCACAATGAAAGTTGTAACTGCAATGAGGTCTCCCCTCAGTCTCCTCTTCTCCAAGCTGAATGGACCAAGTGACCCCAGCCACTCCTCACATATCTTCATCTCAAGGCCTTTTTTGTGGTGTAAGTAGGTCACTTCATCATAGGGATGAAAGACTGACATACAGAAGGCTGACACACCGTCCTGTATTGAGACCAGTGATGTTTAATATCACTACCAATGACATAGACAGCGGGATCAAGTGCACCCTCATCAAATTTGCAAATGAGCACCAAGCTAAGCACCAACTGTTGCAAAAAACCTGGGTTGCATAAAAACCACGTGGCCAGCAAAGAGGGAGATGATTCTGCCTCTGTTCCACTCTGGCAAGACCCCACCTGGAGTACTGTGTCCAGCTCTCAGGCCCTCAGCGCAAGAAAGACATGGACACTTACTCTTGGAGAAAGTCCACAGCAGGGCCATGAAAATCATCAGAGGACTGAAGCACTATTCTCTGAGGACTGGCTGAGAGAGTTGTGGATGTTCAGCCTGCAGAAGAGAAGGCTCTGGGGAGATTTGTTGTGACGCTTCAATACCTACAGGGGGTTGATAAGAAAGATCAGCACAGACTTTTTAGCAGAGGGCAGATTGATACTAGATATAAGGAGATTTTTTATGATGAGTGTGGTGATGCACTGCAGTAGGTTGCCCAGAGAGGTGGTAGGTGGCCTGTCCCTGGAAATATTCAAGGCCAGGTTGCACAGGATTCTGAGAAAACTTATGTGGTTGAAGATGTCCCTGCTCATTGTAGGGGGTTTGGACTTAATGACTTTTAGAAGTCTCACCACACCCAAACCATTCTTGGCTCTGTGACTAAGTGAAGAAAACAACACATACTCACCTTCTAGAAGACATTATATTTTAAGTAAAAATGTTCTACATACACTACTTTGTAGAAAGTGCTTGTCATCCCACCCCAGAGAAGTTACACTTAATTTCTTTGTTGGCTAGATTCACTTAAGCTTATTAAACCAAGTGAGTTGTGTATTTTAAGAATTTTAAAATACACAGACTCTCCAATAAGTCCACAGAGGGGGGCAGGAAGAAAGAAAGCACTGCCGTTGAAAGGGAGATTTTCCAAACTATATTGTTTATTAAGAGAAGAAAATGTTTGCCCCAAGGATCATGTTTCCCAGAATGTTATAGAAGTGAAGTCTTTTTTTCAACGTCAAAGAATGTTCCAGAGTACAGTTACTGCAAAGTATCAGTCAATGAGTCTACTAGCCCATCTGTCCTGACACTAGGTCCTTTTCTTGAAAGTTGAGCTTAATGTCATCACAGAAGCTTCTCAAGAATACAAATTAAGGGTTATAATATGCTATAAATATAGATATTGAGTTTGCATCTCTGAAGCAACCATACTCAACAGTTGTGGTCAAAAAAGTCATTGTGTGAAAACAGCTATTGACATCTTTAGTACTGACCTTACAACTGCTGCAATCCAGAAAAGGAGAGGGCAAGAAAAACCATGGTCACTGACTAAAAAATTACAATTTACTATAGGAGCAGTCACAAGGAGATAGCACTAAAATAGGGATTTCCTAATGTAAATATCACAATGCTTCACAGGAAAAGTCAATGTTCAGGTTAGAGAAGAGAAACGTGTGCATAGATTTATGCTTCAAAAAGCAATGATAATGTGTAAACATTTTTATCTGAAATGATGTGTCAGGGTTCACAAGGAAAAATGAACTGATAAAGTGTAAAGCAATAGAATATAACACCTAAATGGGAAATGATCTGAAATCTTTGTTTCACGTGTTAACTAGCTGCATGTATTCTTTCATCCTTGACCAGGAATCTGACCATCTACAGTCAGGACAAAAAAAAATAATTTCAGAAATCTACTTTTTGGTAAATTTTTCATAGTACCTCATTCTGTCTACATGACAAAATGAACTGCAAAACCAAAACAATTATCTTCTGCACACGCTGCGGTTATTAAAGCAAGTGGGAAACTGAGTCATTCATGTTTTGCATGTGTAATTCTCAATGTACCCTTTCCCTCAGAGGAAACAAACCCATCTTGAGGTCTTCGTTAGTTTAGTTTTGATTTTAGTTTGCAGGACAATAGCCTGGAGGAAGGGGAGAGAAGCTGAACCAAATAAATGACAAAGAAATTGCTCCAGACTTTTCTCTAGAAAACATTTCCTAAATGGACCTTCTCATGTTACTGTTATCTGCCTCAATAAGGTAGTATCCTCATAATAGATTCCAGGCCAAAAACAAGGTGAAAAAACGTATCAGGAAAGCAAATATCCTACATACACATTTGAATGCTGCATTACTTACCTATCTCTTTTTTATTTCAGCTCTCTTGTTATTCCTTCCTTCCAAGCCTGTTACAGTATGACTGCTAGGTAAAAATCACAATAGTTTTTGTGATGGAAAGGTTCTGAGACACCTAAGGTGTTACTAGAAAAACAATTTTATTGGAAACAATGCCATAAAGAAAATATGCGCAGGGATATTTGTCAAGTGTTTTTCAGAATAGCATAGATTGTAGTACTCCGAAAGAAGATCTGATACACTAAGTGGGTTAATGCAAATACTGACATTTTAACCAGTTACCTTGCTTTCCTTTTGTGAGTGAAGAGATATTTCTACAGCACTATTTATCTTATTCTAGAAGTGTCTAAAAAAAGGTTAGATTGATCAGTCCCTTTATGAAGAATGTCTGTTTACTACTGCAGCTCATATCCAGCCTTAAATTTATTGATTCTACTAGGAAATTAATATCTGATTTCCCAGAACTATACAGGTTTTCAACACTGCTAGAAGAGGTAGCATACAGGACTGTTGTAGGTTGGAAAGGATAAAACCGTTCCTCCCCACCACTCCCCGACGGGACTGTCCGCGGTCCCGCGCTGTCACGCCCGTGGAGACCGCGTCGGGAACGGAGCCGCCACGCGCACCGGGAGCCACCGGGGGCTGTGGGTGATGGAGCCATGATGGCCAGCGGCAGCGGGCGAGCCGGCGGCGGCGGTGCTGGGAGAGGCCGGCGGTGGTCCGGGCTGGGCCAGCCAGCGCGGGCCCAGCGGACCGCCGCCTC
>VYZS01060949.1:13073-41994 GCA_013400695.1 Neodrepanis coruscans
TCTCCTCGGGCTAAAAGGGAGGAAAAGGGGGGGGGCGCGGTTTTTGTAATCTTCTTGAGTTGTTTTCCTCAGTCGAAACCGGGCAGAGGTTCACGGCCAAGGGGATCTTGAGAACACGTGCTCCCTTCTAACTGCCTTGGAGTCTCTCAGCCGGGCTCCAAGGGAGAGAGAGACAAGCACTATCTCCAGAGCGTCCTCACCCCAAACGTGGGCCCTGGAAAAATTTAATTTGTCTGTCTGTCTTGCACTTTATTTGTTGGGTTTTGGTGTTTGCGCAAAATAAACTGTGATATTTGTGTGTTTTCTTCATTTTGGGGGTGTGTTTGTGATTTCTCTCAGAGTCTCTGCTCCAAAATCACTGAATTTGTGGTAAAACCACCACAAGGACTTTCTAAAGAAGGAACAACTTCACACTCTTTTAAAACATGCATTTCCTAGATCTGGGCATGCATTATTAAAACCTCTGGTATTCTGCTTAGCAGAAAAGAGAATTGTACTTTCTGATCGACATCATAGGAACATATCCTGGACACTAAGCAGCATCTTTCCTTTGCTTTTCATTAATTGATTAATATTTCAATTATTAATCAAGAAATCAACTGTGTTTTGTTCCCTACATCTTCCAGGAACCTCTTCTTGGACATGCAGCCTCAAACCCTTTCCAACTTGACCCTAGCACTGCTTGAAGCAAGATTCAGCACCTTGAAAGCTCATTCAACCTTCTGTCAACTCCCTCTGTTGCTGATAGAGAGAAACAGCCTCTCCTAGAGTAAGGTCTTCTCCAGATCAACTCAGAGTGGCAGAATTTTGATCTGCACTCTGAATGGCCCTCAGATAAGTGGTGATGTGAGTGTGAGTGCCCCTTGGCCATTGTCCCTTTGGCATGACATGAAGCCTTATGCATTGGCAGAGAAACAATGCAGGGCAAGCTCCTTGTGCATTAAGTGTACACTACACCAAATCCAGGCCTGCATAGTGGACACTCAAGGGAGAAGCAGAAGGAAGTGAAGGAGAGAAGCTTGTATGAGCCTCCAGCTCTCCACTCAGTTATTGATAACTATTCCAGCTATAAAGACGCTTCATCAGACTCTGTGCACTTTTACAATCTTGTGAAATTTAAACCCATCTCAGTACATCCCCCATCACAGAGGACAAAAAAGGCTGATGTGCCACAGGCACTGCTTGGCTAGGGATGAGACTTTCTTTTCTCTTGTTCCTTTCGTCCTCCTCTAAGTCAGCTGCCTGCATGGCCTGCTGTCCTGCTCTCTCGGTGTGACTTGCTGCCCTAAGCTGTCTGCACAATGGTGAGGAGAACTTTGGGCTCATCTTTTCTCTCATGACAGCAGCATCCTCCTGTTAAAGAGAATCACAGAATCACTGTCTCATCTAGACCGCAGAACTCAGTGCCATGTCCAGTCTTTCCTTAAACATCTCCAGGGACAGTGACTCCATCACCTTGGAGAGCATTCTATTCCAATGTTTAATCACCCTTTTCTGTGAAGAAACTCTGTCTAATGTCTAACTTAAACCTCCCATAGTGCAGACTCTGCCCTCTTGTCCTGTCCCTGGTTGCCTTGGAGAAGAGACTGACCCCCACCTAGCTACACTCTCCTTTCAGGGAGTTGTAGAGAGACTCCTTTTCTGCAGACTCAATGCCCTGAGCTCCCTCAGCCTCTTCTCACCAAACTTGCACTCCAGACCCTTCATCAGCCTCATTGCCCTTCTCTGCACTCTCTCCAGCACCTCAATGTAAAAAAAGTAATGAGAGGACGCTGGTCTGCTGCAGCTCTGCACGGTAGCGGGAGATGGGAAACACCAACCCTCACCTCGCGCTGACTCCTGGCTGTAGGCTGCTCCAGCAATCCCTGCAGGATTTCCATCCGCTCTCCATAGGAACGTGGGGCTTTGCGCGGGCCGCTGCTGCCATCGTGTGCCGACAGGGGCTACTCGCCGAAGCCCGACCTCCACCTGAAGGACTTGGATCTCTTCTAATTCCTGAACCTTCTCAGCTTGCTCATGTCGTTGTCTTTGATGTTATCTTAAACTTCTTAAAAGTATTAAGGCGTAATAGGTAAAGATCAAATGCTTTGCGTTTTTCAGTCTCATTTGTTCAAATTCATACATGGAACAATTTGTATTAGGAAAAATGAAACATAAGAATGTATCAAAATTTGAAATGCAAGGGCCCAGATAATATTAAAGACTTTTTTTTTTCGAACAGATTTTAAGCAGTTTTTTAGGTGAGAGTAACAACATGAAGCACAGCTAGTACAATGGGCTGCAAGGTAATGATTAGGTACACCATTAAATATTTCTCATATATTAAGACTTTTCATTATTATTTTTTTCTGAAATAATGTCAGGTGCAAATTATAAACTGTTGAGATGCAGCTTAGATACCAGGGTTTTGTATGGATTTTCTGTAAGCAGACACATTCCAACTTGCTTTTAAAGCCAGCATTAGTCTCTTGTGCTTGAGGACAAAGTTAAGCTGAATACAACTTCGTTTTTTTCAGCAGAGAAGTCTGCGCTTTCTTCCCACCACCAAAATACCATGCTCACAGTCCTCACTGCCAGGAAGAGGTGAAATCTAACATGTCTTCAGATACAAATACTGAAATGTCACAGTATTTCCCAAGCATTTCTCTGTTATGTAAAACTGTGTGAAAGTCTCTGTATAGTTTTGTTAAACAAAATTAACATGGACTTTAGCTATTTAGATATTATAGAAATTATTGAACATACCACTATGATTTTGTACAGATTAATAATACTGGTAGTAATTCTGAAGTCATTGAAAAGGAAGAAACCACCAGATTCCAGGTTTTACATTCAGAGAGTCCCATTCTATTTTCATCCTTTAAAATGTAACATGTAAGTGCAGCAAAAAATCAGAGTGATAGAAAAAACTATGGAGAGGGAAATAGCTCTTCAGTAGAGGTTTGCAGTGGGAGGGATAGAAAGAAGGCAGAGACTGACAAGCAGAGTAGACAGGCAGACAATCGTTTAGAAAAGCCCAGGACAAAACAAAATCCTGCAAGCTGAAAGGAAGAGAGGGAATAGCAAATGGACAGAAAGAGGGAAGAATTGATATGGGGAAGACGTAAAGAAAGAGAAAATTTGGGGTTTTGTATAACTGGGTTGTAACCCCTGCCTTCAGAAACCAAGAGCATCAGGTAAGCATCTTTAAAATATAATAAAGTAAAATGAAGACAGGTAAGACGCCGGGCCTGTGTGGCTCAAAAGATCAGAGTACTTTTCACAATTGGCTCAGCAAAATACCATTGGAGCTGCTTGGTTTACACCTGAGATTCTCCCCTAACTCTTTCTTCTCTCTTGCTAGCGTTCAGTGTTATCACCACAGCATAGGTCATTGTCAGCTAGCCAGTAGTAATTAAGAAAGTAACCCCATTTTCCACCATCATTCTGTCCCTTCGCACTGTTTATAGTTTTATTCTGCCACAAGCAGCCTTGGCCCACCTGAAAGAAACATCCACAGGTTCTGGGCTGAGGATTCCTTCTGCTCCAGCTGATGATCACATGAGTGAAGAAAGAGGGAGGGGGGTTAAAAACGGTGGAAAACAAATGTTTCCCATTAAAAAAAAAACAAACATATTTTATTGTCTTCCTTTATGACAGCCTATTGCCAAGGAGTTTTTTTCTGCCCCATATGCTGCAAAATGTTTTAAAAGCAAAGCTGCCTCCAATTCCACAGAAGGATGCAGGACTGAGTCCATAAACAGGATGGTTTCAGCCATCCTGCCTTCTTTCTACCTGAACAGCTGGTCCCCAAACTTCATAGCTGCCTGTTGCTGAACAGCTCTGCCAGAGATACCAGGGGAGCCCAGGGAATGTGCTACAGACCCACAGGAAGCCCCAGCAGCTCTCAAGAAGGTGCAGACAAACACTGGAGTACAGGACACATCAGGTAAACAGAGCAGGGAAAATGCTTCATTAATTTATTCTTCCCCCCTCATCCCCGGGGAGAGGTCTCTGCACTTTACCCCCAGATCTCTGCAGGCTTCAGAGCCTGTGATACAGAACAGCTGTTTCTGCAACGGGGACAAAAATGAGCAGCTTGTTCTTTCCGGTCTGAGCTGCGAGTTTCATATTTCAGCTCCTCCTTCACATTCCAGGCCTGCCCAGGCTTCTCTTCAAAGATCTCAAAAATGGAGCCTCTCACAACTACTTATCCTCTGAAATACTCAGTGCCCAAAGCCAGGGTCTTTGCTGTCTTTCTGTCAATGGTTTTGTGTACCACCACTCTTTGCCTGCTGCAGCACAGATTTTTTAAACCTAAAATCAAAGATTTTTATTCTTTTGAAGTCAAGGATTCACGAGGAAGGACCATTTCCTTGGAGAAATACAGAGGGAAAGTAAGTTATTATTTTGCTTTGTATGTCTTGAATCCTTACTGACAAACATTGTTTGATTACAAGAATTTTTAGCAGAGATTTGTGCTAAATTACTGTTCTTCAAACAGTAAGCTGGAAAAACATTTATTTTATCTAGGCCTGCACCAGGAATTAATTATTAGATCTAATAAATCAAGAAAAATTAATTTGTATTACTTATTACAGATCAACATAGCCTAACAGGGAAAATTTGTGGATTTTGAGCTTAGTTAAGAATGATAGCATGATAGCATGTGACGTTGAACTTTGGAAGCTGATCTAGTAAATACAATCTTAGTGTGCATCCTAATACCTCTTTTTTAAATGCTTGTATTTAAACAAAGCTGTAACCTGAAGTCTAACAATTTATTGGATTTTTATAACAGATTGTCTGAAAGTAAATACCTCCAGCTGTTTTCATTGTTATCTGTTTAATGAAATTATGATCAGACAGATTAAATTCAGCCTTCTGACAGAAACCATCGTTGTCACGAGAAATGCAATTTTAAGATTTAATTGTATTGTCTACACCATGCATATAGTTTCTTCTTACTATTTGTAATGGGTTAACTAACTTTATTTCTCTGAAGGCAACTTTAGTTGTAAACGTGGCCAGTTACTGCCAATACACAGACAAAAATTACATCGCACTGCAAGAGCTGCACAGAGAGTTTGGTCCCTCCCACTTCACTGTGCTGGCGTTTCCCTGCAACCAGTTTGGAGAATCAGAGCCTAGTTCAAGCCAGGAAATAGAATCCTTCGCCAAAGGAAACTATGGAGTAACTTTCCCTGTTTTCCACAAAATCAAGATACTAGGATCAGAAGCAGATCCCGCCTTTAAATTTCTAATAGGTAACTGTTTTCTTTTATATACCAAGCTGCATGTAACCATGCTATTCTCACCGAATTCCAATCAGAGTTTGTTTGTCAGGAAACACTGAAGTCTTCAAACTTCTTTGCTCACGGAAAGAAACAAGCACTCAGCACACAATTAATTTCATTTTAATCTGAATGTAAAAAATAAGAGCAGAAGAGTTGTATCCTGAAAGAATCAATCTCTCCTCACTGATCATAAAAACAACCTACTGTGATCGGTCCAGCTAGAAATATCCATTTTGTGGATGTATAAACTTGAGCACAAAAAATTCCCACCTAGAAAATCCCATTTCAAGTTATATGATATTTATCAAAAAACAGCTTTTCTTATGACCAAAAATGTAATTATGGGGGGGGTCCTGAAATTACTGGAAGACTTTACACAAACACATGCAGATGAGAAGATGGTTTTTTTAGCAGTCATATGTCCACCTTTATGTAAACTGTATTGCGAAGTGACTATATGTACTGTAGTTATACAAAATCACTGTTTTGTGTTAACTTGCCATATGAACTTCAGGGCCCAGCCTGCAAAACCCACTCACACACTCAGAGCCTTCATATCCTCACAAGCAACATGAAACCCTCTCTCTTCAGTTGACCAAAGAGCTCACAGATCCAAAACCAACTTGAAAAGCCTCTCTGAACTTTCCTGAGCTTTGGCCAGATCTTTGACTGAACACTAATATATGAAAGAAAAAGGAATTAGAACATAACCCTTCTCTAACACACCACTTTAACAAAACAAACAAACAAACAAAAAGATAGGAGAAAACCCAAATCCATTCTATCTCCTTGCCCTAAGACAGGATCACAGTTACCCAAATGAGTACTACAGGTGCTTATTCAGGCTATTACAGCAGTCATATTAGAGTTTTCAAAACCTCACAGTCTAGTTGAATTTTTCACAGTTCTTCTTGCCAGAAAACTATTCTACTATCTAAATAAAATCTTTGTTACAACACCTATGTGTTTTTTCTTGCCATATGCTCTGTGATTCCTCTTATGTACTTGAAAAATTTTACTATTTAGGAGTAATTCGAGTTTGATCACTGTCACTGTAACTACGTTTCTTCTTAGCTCCTCCAAGGTATGATACTAAAACCCTTGGGTACTATTGTTTCCCTGAGTTGCATGAGGTCCAGTGGAATTATTGAGTACTTTCTCAGTTCTTTATAGAAGAGACTAGAGCATGTAGATACCAGCTGTGTGGACTGAATCCAGATTCTAAATATCAGTACAATCAGTATTAGACATTAATACCTATAAAGAAAAAAATATTTATTCAGCATTTTCTTATTTGACATGCTGTTCACTCACAAGGAGAAAGATCCTCTGATAAATATTTATGTTTTCCCCCACATTCCTGTGTTTGACATTAGATTACTGTGCATTGTCAATTAAAGATGCACCTGTTTTTTCATGTAGCTGTCTTAACAATCAGAAGATTAAACAAAATGCTACACCACCCTCTTGTGCCTGTGACTGCTAGCTACAATTTTTCCAGCACTGTTAGAGAGTCTAGTGCAAAAAGAGGCAATTGGCAGCATAAATGTGGTGCCAGTACCTTGACATAACTGCTTCTTGTTGCTTTCATAGCAAAAGACATTTTTTTGGGCCAGTGCAAAGTTTGTGTCCTCACCTTTCCTTAAATAATGTCCAGCTTCCTATGTATTCTTCTTTCTATATTGTTTGTACTCTTCGATGGACACTGGAAGAATACTCAGAAATGGGGTTATGTCACGTCAAGACTGATCTTCAATGCAAAAACCCAGCAAATACATAATTTCTAGCTGGGACAGAGCCTCCATGATGTAAGCTTTACCATACCCATTTGCTTGCCCTTACCGTCATGATATTACAAATGTGGGAAACTTCAATCCATTACTTCAAAAAATCAGTTTAGGGTTCAGCACCATTGCCCGCTGGACATCTGTTCCCAGTCAAAATCTCCTGAGTTTTTTGTGAAAGCAGCCTGATTAAGCTATCACCAGTATGACTTCCTGCTCCCATTTCACTTCCCCAAAACTGACATAAAACTGGGGATTCCCTGCATAAGTATGCAGCCCTCATATCCTCTTCCTTAGGAAGCAAAGCATGGTAAAAGTAGGAGCTTCTTACAGGAGGGGAAGAACATCATTCACTTCCCACTTTTCAAATTATAAACAGCAATCAGTAAATCCATGCCCAGACTACTAGCAAAGAACAAGATGGATTTATTTCAGCATAAAGAGGTTGAAGAACCAGTGTAGGGCATTGAAACAATTACAAGTATAAATAACTATAACAATCTGATGGCATCTTTACAGATTCGTCAAAGAAAGAGCCCCGATGGAATTTCTGGAAGTACCTTGTCAGCCCTGAGGGTAAAGTTGTGAAATTCTGGAGACCTGAAGAGCCAATACAAAGTATCAAGCCAGAAGTAGCATCATTAATCAGGCAGATTATTATGAAAAAAAGAGAAGACCTCTGAAAAAGTCATTCCCACTGTGTGTCCATTCAACAGCAAGAGTACACAGCCTTCCTATATTCCTGGGAAATATTGCTAGATGTTGAACCATCAAGTGATTTTACTACTCTTCAGTGTTGGTATTTGCAACCAGTATGATTGGTAAAATGTCTATTAACATTAGACTGGCTCCTGCTATAGCCTTGAGAAAAACTGCAGTTACTGGGATGACAAGGCGCTCAGTACCTTGCAGGATGGACCTTCAATCTGCATAAGGTTTCTGAATGTCAGATTGGTTGTTTGTTTTTTTTAACTTCTGATGATTGCTAATTGCAATTGTCATCAAAAGGGGGATAGTTAGAAAGATTTATTAATAAACTACTTGGTATTTGCACAGGGTTTTTGTCCCATTTACCGGTAACTAACAGATTTTGGTGTTCCATTAACACAAAATCACCCTGTCTGAAGCACATAGGGCCCACAGACATCCATAGCAGGGATTTTAGAGACAAATGTAACTGAAGAGACCAGCTTTGCAGTATCCTCTGGAGGAAGACTACCAAACTGTGAAGCTGTCAGTTTTTTAAAAAACTGTGCGTAGAAAATATAATTATTGAATGAAAAAGAAAAAAAATGCTAAAAGTGTTGTTACCTGCTTTATAGTTTGATACGTTACATTTCATCTTTATAGCAACATCTTTAGACTCTTTAGCCTTCTCCATACTTTCACACTGTGGTACAGTGCCTTGGCTGTGAGCTCCTCCTCTGCTGGATTCCTAGTCTTCTGAAAAGGAGGAAGGCAGGGCCAGTGTGAATACACACAGTCGATTACAGAAAGATTCAAGGAGTAATTAAAATCAAGAGTACAGCACTCTAAAAGCTAGCTTTCTGGGATAGTCCAAGACAATGCTCTCCAGACATTTATATACCTATCAATCTACCTCTCACCTTCAGAATAAAACAAAACTCCCCAAGTAGAGCTAGAAGAAGGGAATGAAATCTCGTGGTTCAAGCTCCTCATCTGGCCGTCTCTCCAGTCCTGTATATAAACGCAAACCCATTTCCAGTTCTGCTCCACTGTTGTATTACAAACAGCCAAGTGGTTTGATTTATCTGTTTGAAGAAGGGAGATAGTAAATTTTAATAAGAAACATCGCTCCAAATGTCCAAGACTTAAAGAAGGGCAAAGAGGATAGAAATGAGAGAAACCTGTGTCTCAGAAGAATTTTCTATATAAAAAGGATGGGTAGCATTAGTGTTGTTGTCTTGTAAGACTAATAGTGACTGAAAATACCTAAAGTGCTTCAAAATTTTTTCCAATACAGGCATCCACTTAACTGTATTAAAAAGGTGAGAAATTCAAAAGCAATTTAAAAAAAAGCAGAATAGGGTGTTCCATTTACTTATTGAATTCACTGAGAATTTCACCAAAAAAAAAACAGAAAAAGAAAAGGACAAAAAAACCAAAACAAATAAACAACTAACCGACCAAAAAAAAACTAACAAGCTCTCAAGAATAAGGACATAAAAAAATTTGAAAGATTGAGTAATGATACTGGTGTAGAAGATTAAATGAAGTCACTATCAATAATTATAAACATCATTTTGGAATAAAGCTGAAACCTAATGCATGACAATTTTAGCCACTCTGACTTTCAGAGGTCAGTTAAAGACTATATAAAGGTCTTGTTAGTCCAAATGGACCCGCTTCTGGTGTTTTAGACCAAACTCTGAGTTGTTTGCCATTACCCCACAAGATTCCACATCAAATCTGTCAATACAGTTCCTGTTCTTATGCTGAGGGCCTGTATTTTACTCCAGTCTCCTTCTGCACGTACAGTTTCAGCCTGGAGAACATTTAATGGAACTCGTCTCTGCTGCTGTGACAAAGAAGGAAGGGAACTGAAATATGGGCTTTCTCCACTCACTAGCAGCAATCTAGTTTCCACAGAACTAAGTGGCAGGGCACAGTGTTTTTTCCATAAAGGGTGGATATCTTAACTTGAAAATGTTTAAATATGCTTAAATGTTTAAATATGCATGTCCATTCATACGCACTGCTATAGCTCCCTGGTTGTTGTATCACTGGATAAAAAGGGTAGGTATAAAGAAATGTTGGTGCTGTTAGTGTAACACCTGAAAAATTTCTATTATAGTCCTGGGACTGCCTGAGTTATTCAGCATATGGGAAATTTAACTTGGGTCCTTAAAATACCCCATGAAAGATAAACACTGCAGTATCATCTTCCAGTTTGGAAGGGATCAGGAGGGAAGGGAATGTGCACACCTTGCTTGTGACTCACTCACTAAAGCTCATATTGTTTTTCACAGGACACAGTGCAATCTTAAATGTCTCAATGCCAGCATTAAGATCAAATGTCTTTCCTGGTATTCAGAAATAGCATGTGATTTTAGCTAAAGAGTGGACAGAATTATTTAACCCACTCCTTCCTGAATTATTGTTATTCCAGAGTCCTAGAAAAAGAACTTTTTTTTCTGGTAACACAATAATGGAATTTCTCATTTCACTATTTGGCCACAATCCACTACAGCCATCTTCTGTAGAAATTTGAATATAGACACCATCCTGTCATGAATCTACACAGTTAAAATTTTTCAAAGTTTAGTTTTAATTAGCATTCCTCGAAAACCTCAGTGTGTTTATGTTACTTATACATCGTGAGACATATCAGCTGTTCCAATATAATATTTAGGGCAGATCATTGATAAACTAATCATTTATTTCTTAAAACTATGTTACCAACTATCTAGGGTAAAAGTAATAGACAAATCTACACAGGCTTGGAAAGGTAAACAAACAAAATGAAAGTTGTAATAGTTATACAAGCACACATTTACCTATAAGCAAAAGACATGAAAGTAGTATGAATAGAAGTTCATATAAATATCCATTTACAGTTAATTTAAAATACAGCATATAAAAAATATAAACTCCAAATTTGTAAACAGATTGAAACCTATTTCTTGAGTTCCTAAATAATCCCACAAATTTAAGGCAAAATCAGACTCAATTAACAGAGTTCAGTTCATGAGGGCTAACGTTATTTCATCTCCATTTGAGCCTAACCAATTTGAGCATAATCCTTCATCCTAACCCTTCAGTCCTATCTCATGCTTCCCTGACTCCTTAGGTCTGAGATATCCTAATTTTCTCAATCAGATACCATTTCTGTGAGCTTCTCTTCCCAAAAAATTGCCTGGGAGTGCCAATATTCTAAATCCATTTCAGTCACAACTAGGACATGTTCCTATTAATTCAAATACTGCCAGAAAACACTTGTTTGCTGAGCCAACACATCAATGCTTCTTTAAACATTTAGTTGTGTAAGAGAAACATATGCACATAGGGTTCAAACATGAAACTTTTCCTTAACAGTTACATAATTTAGTAGATTCTTTAGAAACCAGTTGCATTAACTGCATAAGTGCGTGAAATACGGTTACACTTAGTTTTATACCCTCAGTTACACTTCATTTTGTACTCTAAGTTCAATCAGCCTGCAAACCTAGCTTCTTTTAGTCAGGGGAACCAGGCAGGCTCTGTACCCGATACCAGTTAAGGATCTAAAGAGATATTTAGAACAGTGCTTATATTCTTGTCTCAACAGTGATGTGCTAATGTGGCAGTGTAGTCAGTTGCTGGTGTGTGAAGCACAGCTAACTAACAATACACTGCCTGATCACCACACACAGCAGCAGGATCGCCCTGACTCTGCAGACCTCCACAGTGATGACGTTTCTCTTCTTAGGAGACCTTCACTTTGCAAGACACATATAACAACACCCAGACAAAACAAAGAGTTTAACGAAGAGTTTCTGTAGCCTCTGTAGATGACTAAAGTGCCAGAATGAGGATAAAGTTAACACTCTGTTGGCTGTGGCAGTATGTTTGATAGAAGCCTGCAGTGTAGCATAAATAAAAAAGATCAGTGTGCTTCCAGCCTCTTTTCTTCTAAGTATAATATTATGTACTATTCAAAGCGTTGGTGGGATTATGTGCAGTGGTTTTAATGCATTGATGTTTGCAAATTAAGTTATTCTGAAAAGCAATGAAAAGGAAAACTCTAAAGCTGACTTGTTTTTATATATACAATAGAAAGATAATTACTTTTCAGATATAGCATTCAGGTAGTTAGTGAAAGTGACTTTAAGCCTTTTCAACCTTTAATTACTCAATTAAAGAAAAAAGCCCACAAAAAAACAAAACACACTCAAAAAAAAAACAACAAAAGACACACCCTAAAATATCCCACCTCCCCCCCCAAAAAACTACCATCATGCATTTGCCAAATATCATTACTAAAATAATTAAATCAAACTTTAAAACTCATGTGTAGTTTTTAATTGTGTGGCTTTTGCTGTAAGAAAACTTCCAGAATTCAAAATTGTTTGAAATATAATTATTTATCTGCTTAAAGTATCTGTAAACTTCCTGTTACCTTGGTATTTAAAAGCAGATGAAAACCAGAATCTAAATCAACCAAAAATTTTCACAATTCCATGAATAATCATAGATAATGGAAATTAAAAAATCACTATAATACCAAAAAGGAGCCTGACAGTCAAAAAAACCACAATAATCAAGGTGATCCGAAAGATTTCTTATACAAAAGATTTCTTATACACTCTCCATTTTGATGACCAAAGTATGCAGAAAGAGAGCAACTGCATGTTAGCTGATGTCAAAATTTCAACCAGCTAACATACACTGCCATCCCATCACACACAGATGCATTATCTCTATTCCTGGACACAGAATCCTACCACATTGCGAAGCAATTGCCTTTAAACAGTGGTGTGCCAGCCCTGCAGCTGATGACAGTGAAGCAGTGACTGCTACATCCAACTACAGCAGCCAGCTAGCAGTGCACTGCCTACCAGACACAGAGTCTTTGCAGAGATGCCTCCTGAAATAATATAACCTGGAAACATCTCTTATTTTCTACTTAAATTCAGAGTTATTCATTTGTTTTGAGGTTCATGTTTCATACATGTACACATACAAATTCAAACAGTATATACTGCCATGAAAATAAATGTCATGTTTTTGATTCAGCAAGACCTGAATTTGAGTAATAGTATAAAGCTTATGAGAAGTTATGACTAGAATCAGACACCAGACTACCCAAAAAGAACTGATAGTCTTGCAAACAATTTTTTGTCCTAACATGCCAGTTGAACAAGTTGAGCAAGTACTAGTTTAGTTTGTTACCTGCACAAGTTAATTAGTATCATACACATTTACTTCCCTCCTTTTCTCAGTTGGACATTTGTTTGTGGTCACTGTTGCAACCCTGACGCTAGTCAAGATGAGCTCAGAGTTTAATTCAATATAGTCAATTCCAGGTTATTTTGAAATTTGAACTGAGACTAGTTAGTCCATAGTGCAACTTAACTGTAGCCACAGCGTATCTCCACTTACAGCCACATAACAAGACACAAAAAGATCCCAAGACTGAAGCTTATCAATTCTGTCTGGAGGTAAGTTTTTACCTCCCATATGCATTTTCATTGAAAGTCCTCTGAAGTCACATTGGAAAGGAACTACTGAGTTAGACACTTCTATAGAAGTCAACAAATACTATATTTGAAACCTTCACTTTGCTTCTTCAAAACTGGTCTTAAATTACTCATATTTAAACTTAATACAAAACAAAACATAAAACGTTTACTTGCCTGAGTGCTGTTGTTACCAGCAACAGAAAAGCATTGGATAATTTATTTCTACTTGTTCCACAGCAAGAGGAGGCCACCTCTGAGTTTTCCATGATGCTTTTGAATGAAACAATATGGAGCGCAGCTAGCAGCTGTTGATACATCAGAGAAAACAGCCAGCTAACATGCACTGCCAAACTGCTACATTCTCTTGAGTTTTGGCCACTAGTTCCCCTTTACCACCATCTCTAAAATTCTGTCTCTTAGAGCTTGGTCATTACTCATTTTAACAACACGGCTTTTCCATGGGGTCACTTCCACGAAATATTTATGTTGAAGCAATATTCTCAGCATGCTAGTGGCTAAATTTCTATACTGTTATTATATCTAAGGGCACACTGCCTATCTCCTGCTTCAGTGTTTTCTAGTATGGTCAATTCTATTTACAGCTTCACTTCCCACTCTACCAGTTTGGATGTTGCAGTCTTACCAGGTTTTGGGACCTACATCAACCCTGTAAGGGACAAGCTGCCTGTATTTTACCTCTTGCTAACTGTTAAGCATTTTGTTTGTGATTGGTAGGTTTCCCACCTATTTCCTATATATTTTCCTATTTCCTACCTACTGTACATGCAAGTTCTTTGTTGTCCCTTTTACCTTTTACTACGCTCAAAATGTGGACAACTCAGCTTGCAGTGCCAATGGAAAGAAAGCTCTGTAAATCTATACAACCTCTTTGGTCAGGTCAAGTAACTTTTGCTTTTAAAGAACAAGCAGTCCCTCTAGTGCTAAAAGAGAGTAGCCCAAAGGTGTTTTTGTTTCCTCCCCTGAATAGTCGTCACATTACCATAACATTAACATAATCTCTTTCCAACATAAAGATTGTAATAAAGATTAATAAATATTAATAGAAGAGGATAAAAATTATGGTGGGGTTTTTTTCCAAAATAATTTATTTTCCATAGTTTCCTCCTCTCCCTCCCGTGGTAATGTACAGAGTGGAACTCTTCAGAGCAGTGCATACAGAGGAGTGCAAATGTCTGTGCTTGCCCCTACCTTAGCTGTTTTCAGCGAGTTTTGCTTTCTGCTCCAATTCACGTCTTTTCCGAGTATTCCCATGATGTTATCCTTGAAAACAACACAGAGGCACAACACTTAGCAACAGCGCAGCTCACAGTTTTTCTGTCCTAAACCACCCTCCCATCCAGTCCTGCTGCTGGCAAGGCTTCGCTGGGAGTCCGCCGCTCCGGGGACAAAGAGCGCCCGCGGGGAGGGCATGTCCCCGGCCGCAGCCCTCCCAACAGCACGGGCACCCCCCGCATTCCCCACAGGGCGCCGTAACCCGAAGCAAGTCCTCATTCCTCCTGCTCGTCCTCCAGGACGTTTTTTTCTAATTTTCACTCCATGTCCGCCGGGGATAGCTAAACTCGCTGCCAGCTGGCATGGTGGCCTGACCCGAGTAGGATCCCTGCGAGAGAGTCGGAACGCACGGCGATAAAGGGATGGCCCAGGCAGGTGCATGGCAGGCAGCCTGTAAAGAAGGAAACTTAGAGCGCGGCCAGCCCTGGGGGCGCCGGTCCGTGCTGCCGAGAAGCCGGTGCAGCCCCTCCGCCGCAGACCGCACTGCTCCCCGTCGGCCGCGGCTGCCCTTTAAGCACCCACCGGCGTGCCCGCCGAGGCGGTAACCCCAGTCACGTCCCGCCGGCGGGACGCGGCGCGCCCGGGCTGCGCGGCGGCGGGTCCGGGCTGGCGGCAAAGGAGACGGCNCTTCCCTCCTTTTCTCAGTTGGACATTTGTTTGTGGTCACTGTTGCAACCCTGACGCTAGTCAAGATGAGCTCAGAGTTTAATTCAATATAGTCAATTCCAGGTTATTTTGAAATTTGAACTGAGACTAGTTAGTCCATAGTGCAACTTAACTGTAGCCACAGCGTATCTCCACTTACAGCCACATAACAAGACACAAAAAGATCCCAAGACTGAAGCTTATCAATTCTGTCTGGAGGTAAGTTTTTACCTCCCATATGCATTTTCATTGAAAGTCCTCTGAAGTCACATTGGAAAGGAACTACTGAGTTAGACACTTCTATAGAAGTCAACAAATACTATATTTGAAACCTTCACTTTGCTTCTTCAAAACTGGTCTTAAATTACTCATATTTAAACTTAATACAAAACAAAACATAAAACGTTTACTTGCCTGAGTGCTGTTGTTACCAGCAACAGAAAAGCATTGGATAATTTATTTCTACTTGTTCCACAGCAAGAGGAGGCCACCTCTGAGTTTTCCATGATGCTTTTGAATGAAACAATATGGAGCGCAGCTAGCAGCTGTTGATACATCAGAGAAAACAGCCAGCTAACATGCACTGCCAAACTGCTACATTCTCTTGAGTTTTGGCCACTAGTTCCCCTTTACCACCATCTCTAAAATTCTGTCTCTTAGAGCTTGGTCATTACTCATTTTAACAACACGGCTTTTCCATGGGGTCACTTCCACGAAATATTTATGTTGAAGCAATATTCTCAGCATGCTAGTGGCTAAATTTCTATACTGTTATTATATCTAAGGGCACACTGCCTATCTCCTGCTTCAGTGTTTTCTAGTATGGTCAATTCTATTTACAGCTTCACTTCCCACTCTACCAGTTTGGATGTTGCAGTCTTACCAGGTTTTGGGACCTACATCAACCCTGTAAGGGACAAGCTGCCTGTATTTTACCTCTTGCTAACTGTTAAGCATTTTGTTTGTGATTGGTAGGTTTCCCACCTATTTCCTATATATTTTCCTATTTCCTACCTACTGTACATGCAAGTTCTTTGTTGTCCCTTTTACCTTTTACTACGCTCAAAATGTGGACAACTCAGCTTGCAGTGCCAATGGAAAGAAAGCTCTGTAAATCTATACAACCTCTTTGGTCAGGTCAAGTAACTTTTGCTTTTAAAGAACAAGCAGTCCCTCTAGTGCTAAAAGAGAGTAGCCCAAAGGTGTTTTTGTTTCCTCCCCTGAATAGTCGTCACATTACCATAACATTAACATAATCTCTTTCCAACATAAAGATTGTAATAAAGATTAATAAATATTAATAGAAGAGGATAAAAATTATGGTGGGGTTTTTTTCCAAAATAATTTATTTTCCATAGTTTCCTCCTCTCCCTCCCGTGGTAATGTACAGAGTGGAACTCTTCAGAGCAGTGCATACAGAGGAGTGCAAATGTCTGTGCTTGCCCCTACCTTAGCTGTTTTCAGCGAGTTTTGCTTTCTGCTCCAATTCACGTCTTTTCCGAGTATTCCCATGATGTTATCCTTGAAAACAACACAGAGGCACAACACTTAGCAACAGCGCAGCTCACAGTTTTTCTGTCCTAAACCACCCTCCCATCCAGTCCTGCTGCTGGCAAGGCTTCGCTGGGAGTCCGCCGCTCCGGGGACAAAGAGCGCCCGCGGGGAGGGCATGTCCCCGGCCGCAGCCCTCCCAACAGCACGGGCACCCCCCGCATTCCCCACAGGGCGCCGTAACCCGAAGCAAGTCCTCATTCCTCCTGCTCGTCCTCCAGGACGTTTTTTTCTAATTTTCACTCCATGTCCGCCGGGGATAGCTAAACTCGCTGCCAGCTGGCATGGTGGCCTGACCCGAGTAGGATCCCTGCGAGAGAGTCGGAACGCACGGCGATAAAGGGATGGCCCAGGCAGGTGCATGGCAGGCAGCCTGTAAAGAAGGAAACTTAGAGCGCGGCCAGCCCTGGGGGCGCCGGTCCGTGCTGCCGAGAAGCCGGTGCAGCCCCTCCGCCGCAGACCGCACTGCTCCCCGTCGGCCGCGGCTGCCCTTTAAGCACCCACCGGCGTGCCCGCCGAGGCGGTAACCCCAGTCACGTCCCGCCGGCGGGACGCGGCGCGCCCGGGCTGCGCGGCGGCGGGTCCGGGCTGGCGGCAAAGGAGACGGCNCTGGTTGCCTGAGAGGAGGACAATAGTCACTGACTACGACTTCCCTCTAGGTAATAGTAGAGAGTGATAAGGTCATCCCTGAGGCTCGTTTTCTCCAGGCTAAACAGCCACAGCTCCAGACTCTTCACCAGCTTCATCGCCCTTCTCTGTCCTTCTCTTTGGCACATGACAAACTCTCACATCAGCTGTTTCTCACTGAGGTTTTCTCTCTGTGGGGAGTTGGGCACCACTGCAGAGGGAGTGAGGCCTGGAGGGCAATGACAGGATGAGGCTGTTAGGCAAGGTTTTCTTAAAGTGAGAGCTGAATGTGATGCTGTTCTCCCAGAGCTGAAACCAAGTGAATGTCACCACAATTCTATGCACCACCCGTCCAGTGTGGGTTCCCAAATCGAAAAGTGAGAAAAACCACCATAAACTACCAGATTCTAGAAATAACCTGCTAGTGTTTGCTTTAACATGACAAACAAAATCAGAAGTTGTTGAAGAAAGTGTGAAGAGTTGTTTTATCCCAGCAGGCGAATTGCTCATGGACGTGTTCTGTAACAGAAGGAATGTACACACTCACTTCACCTGAGAAAACTTGAGCACAGGCTTGGAAGGAAAAAGGTAAAACAGAGTTTAGTTAAATCAGAAGAAATAGAAAGAGAAGAGTTGCTGGTACATAAAATACGTGGGGTTTTTTTTTCAAAGTAAGTAATTCTTTTTCATTCCTTGTCATAGTTTCAAAATTTAGAGAGATGACATCCAGATTTTCAAGAGACAGAAGCAGGCAGACAGCATGTAAAATAGCTTATTTTTCCTCTTTCTAGATTTTGAATCTGAGAATCAATATTAAAAGTGTTCTATTCTAAGAGTAAGAAAGAGAGTGTCACTTTTTAAAATACGCTGAAAGTATTCTTCACTTTCTTGCTGTTTCTGGAAAACAGGAGATTTTTCTAGATTTTCTGTTGGAAAATAATTATTTGAGCCAATAAAAGAAATTCTTCTGCAAAAATATTCTCATGGAAAGCCTTTTTTCCCACCTATTTATATTTCTGCAGCTGCATACTTCACATCTGCAAAAGGACATCACGTTAACAAGATGATGGAGAATATTTTTATTGATGGCTGAGTAACAGACAGTAAGCAATTATCAGATGATAAAGCTGTTTTGCCAAATCAGAGTAAAACTATTTTTAAAAACTATCATATTATTATCTCACTTCATATTGACAAGGACTCAGCTAAGCACACCCAGGATACAAAGCAGCTGAGTCATCCAACAGCATCTTAATGTTTTCTATAAAACAAACAGCACACAAGGTATTGCTAGCATAGCTTCACAAAGGATTGTTTGCAATGCTTCCGTTGTTCGTTTAACTGAACATAAGCTCTTTCTACAAAGAAAGTAGAGTTTGGCAAGCAGAGCCAAAAGCCGTCTCCCAGCCTAACAGCAGGCTCTGGCATTCATTGCAAAGCCATCATGCTTGAATACTCAATGAATCAGCAGCACTCAGGTGTAGTGTTTTGAGCTGCTGCCTATCAGACTGGTGTTTGGGACTTATAAATCTTTTTCTCACACTGAAAAGCTTCTTTCAGATGGGCAAAGCTGTAACTATGCAGTTTGTTTGATAGTGAGAGGAAAGAATTCCTGTGTAGTTGTAAACTGGAATGAATGTCCTAAGTCTTTCACAGTCAAAAAGTTTTGTTTGAGTGAATTAGAATTAGGATCAGTTGAGTTGATCCTAATTGATTCAATTGATGCAAAGCATTAAAAAAAGAGCATTAAAGAGTAAATAACATGATCCACTGCAACTGATGTTACAAACAGCAATTCCTGCTTGTGAGCCTTCAACTCACACATGCATGCACCATGAAGAGATTATAAGAAAATGTTTGGAGGTTTTTCTATAAAATTTCTACTGAACACTGATTACCAAGTGGAAAATATGCCAAGATACTACATTTGCTAGTAACCTTAAAACAAGTAACTCCTTAGATGAAGTCAGTGCTAAATAAAATCCAAAAATAACCAGAAGTGCCAATGGGCAAGTTCTGAACTTCTTTATGTATGTTAAGGAGGATGCATTGAATCGTTAGGAAGGTATTTTAACACCAAGGATATCCTTAATATGCTCTTCTTCACTTGAAGCACCTGGTGTTTTGGACATTTTGTATTAGATAAGAGCTCTGTTGTTACCTAGAAACTGTAACTGAATTTTAAACAAAACAGTTTTGTTTCAGAGAAGCTGTCCACAGGTAAGTATATTACTTCTGTAATGCTTCCAGTATCTCACTATCTTCACAGTGAAATGAGAAGGTCATCTGGGATAACTGCCTTTAATTCTTTGTGGACACCTTTTAAGTTCCTCATTATGGAACCTATACAGCAAATTGCTCCGTTATTTCACTTCCGTACTAGAAAAGTGGCTGAGTTTTTGTACCTCATTGTAAAAACATTCCCAAACCACTACATAGAAACCACGTATTTTGTCCCCACGGGCAGCATGTGGTGGTGCTGATATGTTGGGCCTTGTACATCGTCGAAAGCTGGTATGTAGGTTATCAATCTCACGGTTAAGTGTAGGGGTTGCATCTCATCAGTTATCCTTGAGGTCTTTTAATACAAACTTGCCATCATCATCAGACATCAAAATTTATCAAGACAAAATACGAGTTTATAGTTTGAAAGTGAGGTTTTGACATCAACCACAAGCCTCACAATACTATCAGAGTGTTAAGCACTGACTGAAATAACACATTTCAGAAAAAGTCATTCATCACATCCAAACTGCTGAACAAGGACCGCTAATGCTTTCAGGGCCTGGGTATCTCAGGATACAATAATGAGGGTTCTCCTTGCCAAATTATTGCTGAGAAGATGTGCTAACCTACAGCAGGTTCTGACAAGTACAGAGATCTCAAGAAAGATTTCTCTGAAAGAAATAGATCACAGGTTGCATGTCAAAAAAAGAGGGAGGTGAACAAAACTGGTCTTTAAATAAGTTTCTAAGAAACTTTTGCTTAAATCAAAGGCCTAGTTAAAGAAACTTCCTAGTTAAAGAAACTAAGGAGCACAGTAACTTAGACATAGAAAAGGCAGACTGGACTCAATACTTTACCAGAGAAGAAGCAGTCACAATCTATGATACCCAGCTGGATAAACTAAGAAAGGTATAACAAATTATATTACCCATTTGACAGTGTGAGGGATCTGAATAAGATTTATCACAGGTTTGAGTTGCTACATAAAATAGGTGGAAAAAATTTGTTGAACATATAGTGGTGAAAATTTGTTTCTGTTTTGCAGTTGCAAAATGAAAGAAGTTTCTGGAAACCAAGGTCTCCATCTTCCTGCCAGAGGGAAAATAATGTTTCAGCTTTGTTACACGCTCACTAAGATGAGATCCCGAGGTAGCTCACTAAGATGAGATCCCGAGGTACAGAAGCATCTTAATTTTTTTTTCTTGTATTTCTTCATTTTTCTCTCTAGCTTTTCAGCCAGTATTCCAGAAAGCTCCCTATCTTATTGCCTGCTCCGACACATCAATACCCAGGTGCTTCTGAGTGGGTTAGAGGAACAGTTCTCAAGGTGGTACAGGCATAATCTCTTAAGTGACAGTAGTAGAAGATTCTGATTACCATTTATAAAAGGGAGTTTTGAACCTCAGGTATTTCTACCTGCAGTAGGAAGTAGAGAAAGAAAAATGAAGGAAGGAATCAGGAAAGAAATAGGGAGTCAGTTCTTGTGGCTGTTCTTGTCACTTATTTCACGGTGCAATGAGCAGCTGTTGCTTAGACTCCACTGTGAAATATTGTTGGCCACTGGACTATTCTGCCAATGAACCCACAATTTCATTTTAGCTGTACAAAGCACAGGTAATTAAGATGTCCTTCAGAAGACAAGAGGAGAAAAATTTTCCTGCTTCTTCACTGGGGCCCATCTTAAAGCCAAACACTAAAAGTCTGGTCTTTTGAAATCTCCCATATCATTTATCTTTGTCAGCACAGTAAAAGTGGTTGTGGACATGTGGGGAGTGAGCTTTGGAAACTACTGTCTACTATTCTTCCTCAGATGGACCTTAACTTCAGATTAGGGAAAATTACATCTCCTACAAAAAGAAGTGATCAAACAAAAAATAAATCTGTAAATATTCTTGCATACTACATTCTGTCACAAGAGGTGTGTTACATTATATGTATAGACTGACACATAAAAGATTGAATACTCTCTCTATGTAATTTTATTCTGGCTTTTTTACATTTACACCACACCTTCACATTTACCTAAACCTCTTTGATTTCCAGTGCTAAATTTAGCACTAATGACAAGCCCAGTTGGCAAGTATGTGTGAGTAGTCTAAGGCTCTATTTAGCTTCAGGAGGAATTTGTGTCATCTGTCATTTTCTGACTTTTAAAATATTTTTATTATTTTAAAAATAGAGGAGAGAGGATGGAAACAAGAAAACAAGAGCACCAAAGGATAGGTGTATTTTAATAAATTATATTACTTTTCATGTAACATCTACTGACTCCCAGGATTTTCTGTTATAATGTGACCTTCAACTTTTATAAAACAATACAGTGTATTTCTTCATCAACACACTATAGTAATTGTTTGGTCTTGCTTTTCCATGGTCAGATCAAAAGCTTTCCTAATAGGTCATCCACCCCAGGCCTTTTTGCTAAATTTCTCTCTTCCTCGTGTTCTTCCATTCTTGGTGCACATTAACAGTCCATTTCAGCACACCACTGCTACAGACTGTCTCAGTGAAGGCTTCCAGTGTGCTGGGATCCTGTGCTGGCATTGGAAGCTGCACACAACAAAGAACTACATTTTCTCTACCGTGGCTGAACTGTAACCCAACAAAAGAACCTCTGGGTTCATTGCCAGCTGCCAACAGTGTGCCTAAATAAAATTTCATCTTGAAATCGTAAGTCTGGATTAATAAACTGCCAAAATACCACTCAGATGTGGTTCTTTCCAAAGCTTCTCTATCAGCTTCTCTATCAGCTTCTGTTGATAGCATAATACTTATTTTCATATTACTAGAATCCAACTGCTGTTTCTTACGATAATATTAAATATTGCAAAAAATAACTATGGCTCTGAATACTTATGAATTGCAACTATATCAAAGGCTTCAGGCACCTGCTGTAGGTGTGTCTTAGACATAAAGCAAGGTTTCTAAGATTCTTTCCTTGATGAGGGTAGTTAACTATAAAGCTTAAAAAGCACTGTCAGCTCTCATTGCAAACATGTTTACTCAAGTAATTGCTGATAGTTTCATCTCCAACATCTGTGAGTTCCCAAAATCCTGCTTTTCAGTTTTCAGTTAAAATGTTTTTCGGGGGGCGGGGGGGGGGGTTTGTTTCACTTTTTCAAAACAGAACAGTTTACAACTATCAGATCAAACCAGATTTTTACGATACAATAATTTCACTATTGAGATAGCAACTCCAGCTAAACTAATTATGCTGTTTCTAGATGACATACATTAATTTGTACCATATTGTGTTCTTGCAGTTAAGTACTTTACAGACTTAACATTCTAAAAATATGCAGTTTGTACCTAACTCTGTGATAGATGCACATCTATTTCAACCCTTCCACTTTTTAGGTTTCTAAAACCCTTTCTTAATATTCAGGATATAGGTATAGCTCAAATCATTTCTGTCTACACACAATATGCAAAATCTCTTCCCCTGACAGGAGATACGAGTTAAATCCAGCTCCTTTCAGAGGCAGTGTGAGTCTCTAGCCCTGAAAAAACCTTGGAAATGCTGGATTCCTGAACTTACTCAAAGGGCCATTGAAAAAAAGGGGACTCTGAATTTCACCAGGAGATACAGATTTGATAACAAAAGAAAAAGGAGGAACAAATTATGAACATATACACAAATGGAGCTGTGTTGGAGGCAATCAGAAACAAGGACTATAAAATTATATACAATATTTTTCAATAAATACGACTGCATCTGTTTTTTTAGTAATATCTTTCACACAAATAAGCCAGTGTGAAAGATTCAGCTGTTGATTTTAGCCTCATCTCTTCCTTTAATCTTTATTTTGTTCAAATGCACTTGCTTTGCATTGCACTCCCCAGAAAATCCTGAAGTATGCACTGCCCATTAGTGTGACAATGTGAATGCATACTCTGCAATACTCTGTAGAAATATTGTGTGCGTGCTCTTATCAGCCATGCAGTCATCCCTAGAGCATTGACCCAATTGCAAAGGAAATAATAGAAAGGAGTTTCCTAGGAGTCATAGCTTTTAGAAAGATGAGTAGTGGTGTGCCACAACAGTCAGCAGTCATTTTGTAGCATTCTTTATGTCTTACCATGAAAAATGGTACAAATGTCCCAAGGTTGCAAACTTTTCGAAACCAAATTGAAATATAATAATAGTATTGAAATATAAAAATAGTAAACTACTGCTATTTATTTCACCTGAGTTAGGGAATTACTACTTCTTTCTTTAGGAAATGTTACTTCTTTGTTGATGGACAGTGAAGGCCCATGAGAGCATAACAATACAGATTTGCCTTCAAGTCAAAATTCCTTGAAGCCCTGTAAACTTTTCAGGCATTCACTCTATCTTAAAAAATATTCACATGATCTCAGGATTCATTTAAGGTTAGATTGTTCAACACTTGAAGCATAAGAGCTGATTTCCTGATTTTGAGAAAAGGCGCATTTTTCTGTTAGTGGTGTAATTCCTTGTATTGCATCCCTCATGATTGGTACTTCTATACAACCATGAAGTGCTAGAATGCAAAACAATAAAATCATGATCTCTAGAAATGTCTCTTTGAAAACAGATCCTCTCTTCTCTTGAAGTTCCCAATCCAAATATTTAAAAAAAACCCATGTCCTTAAACTGTGTGAGATGCATACCTTACAATACAAACCATGTAGGCAAAGCCATCACATGCATGACTAGGACTAAGTTAAACTGTCCTACTAAAATCATTAGGCCAGTCTACGTCCTTAAGATTAAGTGGATGTACCTTTGTTTAAACACCTCAGGCCAGAGTCCACCAATGCATGACCCAGCATGATCAGCTATTGCCCATGAGAGCTGGAACAGGCTCCAGCAAAGTTTTAGATACTTAAAAGCCAAAGTGGGACAGGAATTCAACTAAATGCATTGGCACTGGATGTCAGATACATGTCTATGGCAAAAATGCTAATAGAGACAACTTTATGGGTGAAATGCAGTTTTTTGGTGATGTCCTTCAATACCAAGAAAGGAGTCTAAAGCCTTCAAAGAAGAGATGGCTCCATACATTGGTATACTGGTAGTCACACACAGTTCTATTCACACCTGGAGCAGCACCCCTTTCCCTGCCTGACCCAGGATACTGCTGGGAGAACCTGTCGGTATTGAACAGCACATCCCAACACCTGACCAATCGTGACAGCTCAGAGCACAGCTGCCTTTCTGCTGCTTGCTGAATACACACATGTTACACACATTTAAGTGTCCTGTGCAAAGGCAGAGCAGGGAGAAAGCAGGATATCTGAGATGATACAAAGACAAGAAAACCTCCACTAGACTGCCTGAAGGGTGCATTGAGCACAGTGTGGATGTCCCAGCACTACAGCACCCACCTCGAAACAGCAACATCTAAATGCGCAGGGTGAAGGATTAAGAACCTTCCCCCTTGTCTCTTACAGCTCTTCTAGCAAAAGCTGAGAAAGATTCGTTATGTCCTGTTTTAGCACAGACAAATTTGGTGCTGCTTTACACTACTCACATTTTATCCAGGGTCCTCAGGCTTAAAGCAATTCCCTGCAAAGTGGTAGGTTCGGGAGCCATGCATTCAAAAATGAGGCATTATAACGGTACTAGAACCTTGTGTGCTACTGATTGTCTTCTCATTTGTCTCTAACTTCTACCTTCACCTCTTTTACATTGACTGTATTTCTGTATTTCTTGCTTGTGTATAATCTCTCTTTTCTACTTAATTTTTGTTCCACATTTTAAATGTTTTCTTACTGAAAAATCTTGAATATGAGTGTTAAAAGCCAGCACATATATCTCAGTACTTTTCTCCACATCCTTGTTTGTTTGACTCTTGATCCTCACTGAAGAACTTTCCCTTGCTGTCAAAATCACTTTTAAATCTAGCCTTTGTGTATTTACTGAAAAGTAAACATTAATGATCTTGAAATTATGACCTACTTGCTAATTTGCACTGTCCTGAGTGTTAGTAAAATACCCCCTTGGTTACACAAGTATATTTGCTTTGTGATAAAGGATACTTGGAAGAGTTTTGTTTAAACAAAGTGATTTTATTAGATTATGAGGCAGTTTTCAAAAGCATGTGATACCCTTGATATTAATTTGATCCACTAGCTGTTTCTATACATTGTTTAAGGCTTGGAACGAAAAGCATCCTGTGAAACAGAAAAACCTTACTCTGGAGGGAGAATATAGGCCATTTCACATGTGCTGATAGAGTTTCACATGTTTATAACGTTCTTGTGAGTCTGGGGGTCACCAAACACTGGGAAAAAATTAGAAAAATACTTAAAAACTGTGTACAAAAAGAAAAAATGCCCTAAGAAGAAAAATCCTATTTAGTACATTTAGCTGCATTAAAATAATTTGTTTTCTTCCTTTAAATAACTGGCCAAGAAATTCTGTGAGTTTTGTGTCACCAAAAGAGCCACATGAGATAAGCCAAAAGAATGCACATGTTCAAGAACTGTCTTTGAGCAGAGGTTCTGGGTTTACAGAGCATGCAGCAGAATGAACTCAGCTTTCATCTCTCTAGGTGCTTGGGAATTACCAACATAATGCAAGGCAACTAAACAAGCAGACTTTAAGATGGGAGGAGGAAGTGGAAGGGGAAGCATATAACCAAGCTTTTTTTCAGTTTAGTTTGAATGTAAGGTATGCACTGACTGGCAGTAACACTGTTTCATGTCTCTTGCAAATAAGGATTTAGTAAACTAAACAAAATCTTAGCTCATAGGACTGTGTTTTCCTCTAATTCAGTGTGACTACGTAAAGCTGCATCTCTCTGTCTGAACCATCATAACTCAACTCCTAAAAAAATTACATTTAACCTTCTATCCCCGCTCCTCTTGTTGCAAAGAGCTGAGTTTATAGACATTGCCCTTGCCAGAGCACAGTTCGGTGAAAGTCTGTATGGGTTCCACACTTAAATCTGAAAGGCAATAATTGTATTTTTTCTTTTACTGCCTACATCTGTGACACAATTTACTGCCATTAGTGGTCTTGTCCTAATGGGTCCTTCACTAGTGAGTTGGCAGTTTCTTTCATCATCTTGTAAGTTGCTTCCATGGGAAAATACAACTGCAGACAGAGAAACATTTTCTTGGATAATTTAGATTATGTCTAACCAGGAAAAAGACAGCGAGTGGGGTACATGTTCAATGGAAATGGAAATCCTGTGCAGAGATGTACTGTTCTGGAGATCTGGTGGTTGTTTTCTGGTCAAGATGAATAATTTTCAAAATTGCAGTAAATGATACTGAAGTTAAAAACATAGAGCCAGATACCAGATGTATGGGGTCAGGGTTGGTTGTTTGGGGGTTTTGCCAAGATGCCCCTGGACTTTCAAGGGCAGTTTGTAATCTGTCTAATCCCAGGGCTGCAGCCAAGGTACAGAAGGGAGCACTTGTATATTGATGAGGATGTGATTCACCCATTTTTAATAAAACTTTTGTCAGAGGCAGTCTATGCTTTTTTAAGTTTTCATGGTTTTAATTTACAAAGTTCTGGTGGTACAAATAAAATCAGGATAGGGCATTTCTACAAGTTTGGGGGTTTCTTGCCTTCTTAAAGTGCTTGTATTTCATAGAGAAAGAAAACCTATGTAAGTGAGATGAACTTTACATATTTGATAAATCTACATGTGCCAGAAGCTGCAAGTATAACTTGGACTGAGTGTTCATACTTTGTTGGACATTTGTTCAAATGTTTTCATGAGCTCTTTGGTTCTGTATTATAACCGTTAACAAAAATAGAGTAACAATATACTGAGATGTCATTGGTACAATAAACAGGTTAATCTGGTTAAATCTTTCATTAACATTAAGAGAGTTTAGGCTGTAAAACGTTTTTATTGCTGTATTTAAATAGCTGTTTACTGTTCAATGAATTGTTAGAAATGCTTTCTTACTGGTTTAGTTTTAACATGTTAAATAGATTTTCTTTACATAACCTTACATAACCTCAGTTATTATTAGTGTACATTACAAAATCCTTGACCATATGAAACTGCATCTTATTCATCTACTGGAACCAGCATAGTGGAAATTGACTTCCGTTCCCCATGTCCCCTCCACCTGAGGTAAAAGAAGAGGAATCACAGGGAGTAAATTTGCTAATTTATGTTGCATTTCTTGCCAGAATAGTAAACAACCAATCTGTCATGGTTTTACCACAAATTTAGCGATTTTTGACAAGAAATGTCTGAGAGAAGCCACAAACACACCCCAAAATGAAGAAAACACACAAATATCACAGTTTATTTCGCGCACGCAAAACCCAACAAATAAAGTGCAACAAACAGACAAATTAAGCTTCCCAGGACCCGTGTTGGGATGAGGACACTCTGGAAATAGTGCTGGTCTCTCTCTGAGGCTCCCAGAGAGATGCCGGGGTAATTAGAGGGAGCACGTGGCCGATCTGAGGACGCCCCCCCCAGCAGCGCTAGCTTCCGCCCAGCCTTGACTGAAGGAAAAACACTCAAGAAAGTTACAAACTGAGAGCCCCCCCCTCCCTCCCCTCCCTGATAGCCCCAGGAAGGGATTTAGTGCTGATGGAAGAGATGTGGTCTTTGGACCCAGGCAATAGCTGCAGATAATAGCCAGACCACCTGCCTCCTGGGGAAAGGAAAGAAAGAAAAAAAACTCACAAAGAGAAAAAAAACAACAACCTCCCTCCCCTGAGGAGGAAATCCGCCTCCCAGGAATTCACGAGAAAGAATGCGATTCCCAGAAAGAGAAAAGTCCATCCCTCCAAAAAGAAAAGAAAAAAAAAAAAAGAAAGAAAGAAAACTAATCACGAAAAAACGTGATCAAAAAAGGAAACGGCTCCTCCCCCCAGNGCGCAGTGTGACCCCGGCCCCGGCACGGCCCCTCGGCAGCCCCGTTCCCGGCGCGGTCCCCGCGCGCCTGCACCTGGTGGGGAATGGGGGGGGGAACGGTTTTATTTTCTAACCCACAACACAATCATATGCAGGAAAAAAAATCCTGAAGAAGCTAAGAAGCTACACTATGTCAGAATACCTCCTAAACAAATAAAAATAAACTATGGTAATTCTCCTAATTCTGAGTATTTACAAAAATAAACAAATATTTTTAGACAGGTTTTTTTATAATGACTCACTCATATGCTCACCCTTTTTCTTTCTACTTCAAGGTTGTGTAAGTGCTCACACAAAAATAACAGTCTAGTACTTATAAATACTTTCTCCAGGTTCATAGTTCTTTCATGTGTTGATTTTGGCCTTCGTGTGGGCCAAAACCCCAGAATGAGAAGTAAAAAGATATAATATTGAGGATGTTGAATCTATATTTTAACTTCTCTCTGTTGGGCTTTTTGTTGTTGCTGTTGTTG
>VYZS01060950.1:0-25171 GCA_013400695.1 Neodrepanis coruscans
AAGGAGAGAGGTAGTTTTCCGCTCCCCCTCTTCGGCCCGGGACAGACTGCAGGAATGACAGAGACGGCAAGCTGGGAAAGGTGGAACTGCTATCTAGACATTCTGGTTTTATTTTTATTTTAACATTCCTTTTTTCTGGGAGAGGGAGGGGCGGGAAGGATTGCTGGGGCCGTTTCTGTTACTTGTCTTTGTTTAAGGGCATGGGGATTCTCCCTCTCTCTTTGTTTCCCCCACCCCTGTTTTTAAATTTAATAAATTCTGTCACATTTAATCCCCCTAATGAGTTCTCGTCCAGATTTTGGTGGATAATTTTTCTTTACTGTGCTAAACTAACACAATATCATACTTTCCTCTCTCAGAATGAAAACATAAAAATTAGTAACTTGAACATAAAAAAATAACAAGGAATGAAACTCCAGTACAAGCATGACTCTTGAGATGTGCAAATCATTTTTTGACTATGAGCGGTCACACCAGTGTTTCTCAATCACTAATATTACAATGGTGCAGAGACAAAAAAAGTGAGGGAAAAATATTTGTTAATATTTTACTCCATGATCTAGATAAATATGCATATCTATTTATTTGTATTATTTCTAGTATATCATAGAATCATAAAATGTTTTGTGTTGGAAGGGACCTTAAAGACCAGCTAGTTCCAATCCTAATGCCATGGACAGGGACACCTTCCAATATTCCAGGTGGCTGAAAGCTCCATTCAGCTTACCTTGAACACTCCCAGGAAGGGAGCATCCACAGCTTCTCTGAACAACTTATTCTGGTGTCTCACTACCATCATAGTAAAGAATGTTATGCACACATATGAACGTGTCTGTGACTGTACAGAGGAGAGGTTTAAACGTATATGGATGATATTAGGAATTAAAATAAAAAGTAGTATATGTCTCAGTGTATGTGCAGCTAGAACTGAAATCACAGGGCGTATTTACATCCATTCTAGGGCAGTTCTTCAGCAATTATAGTGGAAACTATCTGTTGTAATGTGCTATTTTTTTCTGTTGAATGGTCTTTTTCATTTGTCTAGTTTTCCCTAGGATTCTGGATTATATGAAATAGGACATTTCTTATTTCATATTTTCCGTGGAAATAATCAAGCACTTCGATCATATTGAAGCTTATAGCTTCAATGAAGCAAATATGTTTAGACCTGATACAAAATGACTACACTGGTGTGCAAAAGGGTATTGTTGAAAATGGCATAGTTTCTCAAGTCTAAATAACATTATATATTCCCAGAAATTTTAGGCTGAACTCATACAAAGATGCAAGTTAGATTTTAGATCAAGCAGAAGGAAGGCTGGAAAACAAATCTTCTAAATTCCTTGAGTGAGTACAAATACAGAAATGCAAGGTGGGAAATCATTTATGTGAACATTCTGAGTATAGAATATAAATCTGTCATCATGTAGACAGGGCTGAAGAATGTGGTTTTTTGATTGGATGTCAAAATAGCAGCTAAGTTTTTAAACCAGTATTAGCAGGAATGTGAAGGATTGAAATTAATTATTTGAGTAATACTAGTCTCTTTTCCCTCAGGAGTAAAGTTTTTTTGCATATCACTTATGAAACAGTACAGTACATCTAACTCCATTTAGACATTAACATTAATTACTAACGCTTTCCTTTTGCAGGTTCGGAATTGTGGATTTATTGAATCATCCTAAACTTGCTCCTCAAGGGATGTGTAAGAATAAGCTTGTGTATCCTTAGGAGCAAACTGCAAATAAGCAGTTTTAGTGCTGCCTAAGATTGTCTGTTTCAGTGTTCTTTTTGATTTAGTTGGGTTTTCTAAAATCTTTTTTTTAATTACTAACATATATCAAGTTTATGTTAATTATATGAAAACAACAGAAATACTCAGTAGCATTTAGGAACTTGAAGTAGTTAACCTACTTCTAAGCTGCAAAATATTAGAAGACTCAGCACATTAAAGTAGGTGAAAAATATAATGGAACACTTGCTTTTACTGGTATTCAGCTTTTCTACGAAACTAAGTTAAACTTGTTCTCTTAAATATGTTAATGAACATTCTTCAAATATCATCTTCTTTTTCTTCTTTCTCACCCCATATATTTCTATTCCATCCTTGTGCAACGATCTAAAAAGTCTCCTTTGCTTATTTTGAAATGTCACTTGAATTTGTTTATGTTTCCTTAGATGTTTCCACAAAGATTTATTTTTCAGTCTGGATGATGACTTTGTAACTTTTATTCAGAACAAAACAATGAGAAATAAAGTCATTTTCTGCAAGAGAGAAAATGACCGGGTGGCCAGTTATCCTGAAACAATTGGTGAAAAATGACTTAATGTACCACTCACCAACATACTCCCAAGAATGTTAACTGAGTTGCTTGGTGATGGTTGAGATAATTTCTTATTTTGAAGTATCTTTACTGTTATTTAATAGTCTGCAACATATTAACTTACAGAAACTTGTAAATGAATGAAACAAATTTATTTTGTAATCAAATTCACTCTCGTTAAAGAAGGAAGTGAGATTTATTATTTCAGATGTTTCAAATTTATAACCCGAAATTAAAGTGTGTATGAACTCAATAGATCTACTGAAAGGCTGCACAGTTCCACAATTTGACAATGCTGAGATATGACTCCTGCTGAGTTATGGGTAAGGTGAAACAGGGAGAAAAGGGAAATGATTCTACAAGATTATTCTAGGTGTGGCAGAAATACATGAATCAAGATTTATTTTTCTACTTCTGAAAATGTATGTATACAGTGACTATTAATGAAAGCATTCGAGAAGATGCATAACTTCCAACTTAGAAGTCTAGTTAAAAAAATAAAATGCATAGAAAGTTACAATGCGAGAATTTTCTTCTCATTTGCATTTGTTAAGAGAGAAGAGATAAAGAATAAAAAAAGATCAACACAAACTACCGACCTAACAGTGAGAACTTTCAATGAGAAGTGTGTCTAGCTTCTGAATTGCAAAACTGCTTGAATAAGAATGCAAAAGTCATGACAAATCACTTTTTCCTATAATGTATAAGCATCATATTCTCCTTAATTAGTCCCTTTGGAAAATCTGTGGTTTTGGTCAAAAAGTGATATTTTTGTTTAGTTTTAATGAGTAGGTGTGTCTCTGGTCCTATATTGACAACTGTGAAGACCTTTTATCTACAGAAGCAGGGCAGTCACATTATTTGTATCACCAAGGTGCCATGCTTATACCTTCATCTCAAATAATGACAGGTTTGTTCTGTCTCCTTGACTTATCATTTCTTTAGCTCCCTGTCATGGGAGAGACCCGGTGTATAGCCAATTAGTATCAGCTGTGGCAGCAGTGTTTCTGAGCCTGCGTATGTTTGGCCTTTGGGAAGGAAGTTGTGTGCTCCATATTGCTTATGGAAGACACGTTAGCACCTATCTGATAGAAACAAGTTGCTGTCTTTCCTGTTTGACCTGGATGAAGTCTGAGATGAAAATACTGTATTCAAAGTACTTGTATTCCACTACATATCTATCAAGTCTTTTAATTCTTTTAGAAATAGATTGTAAGAAAAATTATGAAAAGGATAAGGTGGCATAATTTTTGTTATCTCCATATAACAACATGAACTTAAATTTTAACAAAAAATTAAAGAGATTCAAAAAACTTCTTTTTGACTGGTAATTGGCTTTAGAAATCCAAAATTTATTACAGTTTATGCAGAACTTTCTGAGTTAAAACCATTTGAAATAAATGATAGCTATGTGCTGATTACATAACAAAACCAGGCATCATTGCTGTAGGAATTCCAGAAAACTAGTACACTATAATAAACTCTACTGAGTCATTTGGTAAAAATCAGAACTTTGCAGTATTAGATCGCAGCCAATTTTTAGATTTTATTTTAAATATTCAAGGCATAGTGCTTGCATCATCCTGGTTCCTGTTAGATGAAATGAAAAATAGTGATTCAACAAAAATCTTGTAATTTAATTTGCATTTAAAGTCCTCCAAATGCATTTTAATTAACATTATTTTCCATGTCACTACTTAACTGACAAAATTGTCTCAGTCTGTACATTTTATGTGAATGCTATTTAAATATAGAGTATACAGGAGAGCTTGTACCAGACCTCAAATAATGAATTTCTTTCCAATGGCATAATAAGCTGTGGGAATACCTATGTCATGTCTTAGTAGTGATTACAATTAAGGCATAGAGAATGCAGTCTAGGCTCCTTCTGGATCCCCTCTGAACACTCAGAGAAAAAAGAATCCAAAAAGCATTCCTGTGGGCAAAGTTCTAGTCCCACTCTGGCCATGTAGTGACATGAAAGAGATTGAAAGGACTAGCCACTAATTTTGCATCTGCCCCACCTCTGATAAATGAGTGTAAGAAGAGACAAACATAATATGCCAGGAATTCTATTCCTGTAAAGAAGAAAGGTAATGCTCAGGAGGCACAACTCACATTTCCACAGATACCAGTGTCTCCAAATCTGGGCTATCCTTAAATAAAACTAATTATATTCTGCAGTCTTCTTAAATGTTATTAGTGCAAAATATTATCAATAGATTTTTTTTTCTGTGGTCTGGAAGTCTCTCCTCTCTGATTGTCTGATATTTTTTAGCTCCTGAAAGGGAATAAAATCTGACATTTCCTACTTGTCTCAGAAAAGAAAACAAACAAAAAAAAAATCCATCTTAACAGGTGACTGGGAAAAGTCTTAGGACTAAAGATTGGTTCCAGGTACCATTTTTTAAAAATTACTTTATGTTTGTTTTTTGTTTGTTTTCCCAGTAGCAATGTCAGCTTAAACAGAACTCTACCTCCTTTACCTTCAGTCTTTTTATCCTTTCCCCATTCTTTTCCTTCAGCCGTACCAAAATTTATTCAGTGGATTGTACTGAGAACAGAATGCAGTAAATGACCTTGACCTAGGTTAAAGGTACTCTTGTAGGAAAAATAATAGCAGGTTTCTAAAATCCAGTTCATGAAAGGTCTGACATATTTTACGGTTAATGTCCTGCAGGAAATGGTGTCCAAGAATGAAGCTGAGGAATGAAACTCATGTGTATGTGTTACTGAAGATGCAAGAATTTTAGAAGGCGTTTTGTGTTTTTCTAAGGGAAGCCTAAGCATCTCCTTAATCTCCTAAAATTCAAGTACAGATTTCTCTGTGTATATTTTCTTTCTTTCTTTCCTCCATACTCAAACATGGACTATTCATTCAGGAAGATGAGTATGCAAAAAGGAAATTAAAAAGGACTGAAACTTACTCAATTTTTCAGATATCTATTACAAGCTTAAATTACGTGGCTGAGACACTTAAGGCCAGATATATATCTCGAACATGCAAGAAAGGGATTATAGCTTTTTCTCTAGTCTAGCAAAGTGCCTTTGAAAGAGATTGACCATAGACTAAGTAGACACAAAAACTAGAACTTGTTTTAACTTGTGGTAAATGAAGGCAAATCTCTCTGTAAACAGTAGCTGCTGATAGTGATGGAAAATACTTCTAATCCCAGTACAGATAAGGTAAGAAATAGGAATGAGTTCTTATTTACATTATTTATAACTTTTGTGTACAAGGTTCTTATTAACTGTTAGAATGGCCACCAAGAAGTAACCACAGACCTAAAAGTCAAGCTACACTGCCAGGTTTTTTATTTACTTTCTGGGAAAGCCAAAATATATAAGAATTGGTGCATCCTAACCAGGAGACTATATTAAATTATAAGGTAGATGCTGTTAAATGATAGGGTGAGTGCTAGTCAATTCTTTTTTCCTCTGCTTTCCTCTTATTTGCTTGGTTACAGTCTTTGATAGAATCTGGATGATAGGAGGGAAGGGACACACAGACTGCAGCTCACATAAGACAGTATTTTTTTACATTTATTTAGTAAGACAACATTGCAAGTCATACCACAAATAAAATACTTAATTTCATGTTTCCAGAGGGAAGCAGCTTGTTTTGACTTATTTAAAAATACATATGAAAATTGTCAATATTCTTAGGAAAGGAGAAAGAGAAGCTTAGGAGGAGAAAGAGCAGAGGTTTCATTACTTCTTAGCAAGGCTTTTTGATAAAAAAATCTTTATCATCATGCTAATCTTGAGCAGTCAGAATGGAAGATTTGAAGGAGCTTATATCTAGTTCTGTGGGGGCTCAACTTTTAGGGTTCTGTAGGAATTCACCTGTAGCATTCCTCATTGATGGCTTAATTGATGGCTTTGCATGGATTTATGCTTTTGATACTATTTAATTTGATATTGTTTGTGTTGTCCTGACTTGGAGTTCAGATGAGACTGATGCAGAGTACTGGGATGCGAGCAATACAGTTGTCCTTATTTTAGTTCTGTAAAAATTGAATTTGAGAGAAGTGGGTTGCAAATGCTACAGTCCTGACTCTGTATTTTAAGATTCAATTTTTGTATTCTAAATGTCAGAAATATCATAGATGTCTTCAGATGATTAATGTCTCTTCTTACACTGAAAGACTGACATATATTAAGAAGCAGAGAACACTGGTAAGAGCCATCTGTGCAGATTCCTATACTAAGATGGGTGAGGGCAACTCCTGTATCATAGTTGGTTACCTATTGCCATTACTGTGCACACCAGCATTTTTCAGCAAGCAGAACATGATAGTACACTGGCTGCACATTAAGATGTTGAAGCTCATTATAGGAGTCCAGTAGATAACTGTTTAATAAGAATAATCCCCTTCCAGGAATATTTCATAGATATGTGCCCTTAATGATGGGGGTTATCTGACCTATATCTGTTCTGAGTGTTAATGCTGACACAAACTATTTTTGTAGTTCATTAAAGTAATTTCTTTTTCCAAAAGAAAAGTTTCTGCATTGTTCATCTTATCCCATGCCATCATAAATAATCTTAAACTCTTCTTTGTAGGTTTAATATGTATAAAGCCTTCCAAAACCCACTGTGATTATCTAATCTAACCTTTTTCATGAAAAAACTGTAAGACCTGGCAGTATTCATTTCTGTTGAAACCTAGATAGCTGCATTTCAACTAGAGCACACCTTTTGAAAAAAACAATGACCCATATTGAATAAAAGCCTCTCTACAATTCTTAGAAACCTCATCATTAATTACTTTCAGATGTTATCCGCTTTCTAGGTTGAAATTGTCTGGTTTCAGCTTCTAGCTATTGAAGTGTGCTAACCTATATCTCTTAGAGTGAGGTGCTCTGTTCTCTGTGTATCCATGTACAGGTTATGATCAACTCACCTCTTTACTTCTCTTTGAGATAAATACACTTAGCGCTTGGAGTCTTTTGGTCTGTACATATTTTTCATCCTCCAGTCATTCTCTGCTCCTTTGGTAACTCCTTTTCAACATTTTTCTTGATCTGAGGATATAAGACTAGACATGATAGCAATCAAAATTATGTTAGGTAGGTGTGCTCTTATTTGGTATTCACCTACTTTCACATCTAAAGGGTTGTGCTATTCTATTGGATGGAGCATCATATGAAAAGCTCACATGCAGCCTATTAGTTGCTGTAGCTCTTTAATCTTTTAGAGTCACTATCTGACAGAACAGACTATAGTAGCATGGAGGATTTTTGCTGTTACCATGTCTGACTTTACATTTGGCCTTGTTGAAATGAACTAAAAGTGGAAATGAAATGTTCATGTCTCCAGAATATCACCATATCCAGGTCCCTGCCTTCCAGGAGACTGATAATGATGTTAAGTAGCAGAGAACAAAGAATATATACCAAGAAAAGATCTCTACAAACGCAACAAAAAATAAAGCTGCTTAACAAAAATGTCCTGCTCTTAGTGACATTCTGAGATGTGAACTCCATGATTATTTCATAGCTTTTTAGATGCCTAATTGAGATGTCCAGTAGCAGCCAGTCAATCACCTTACTGTCCACTATACATCGTAGTAACATTATGGTTTTTCATACCACAAATGTTGCTATGTTGACATTTTGCAGATTCTGTGCCCTGGTGTTTGATGCTGTATCCAAAAATTTATAATGAAGTTTCACATTCCTGCTAACTTGAAATAAGGTTTATTTTGCAAGGAAAGGAGTGACAAAATAAGTCATTCCTTTAAGAATGTTAAAATGCAAAAATTTCAAATAACAGAACTGAGAATCAGAAGGTGTTCTAGTATGATGTTTCAGAGGGTTCATTTGCAAAATTATTCTTACACCAAGTAAAAAATTAACATTTTTCTCTTGAACAGCCCAGTCTTTCTCTGGTTCTTCTTGATGCTGATCTACAGTCACCTGTGTACTTGAAAGCAGAGTACAGATTATGTAGCTAGTATCTGTAAGCTGTGTCTGCTGCATTCATTTTTCAGACCAAGTCTTCAAATACATTCAATTCAAAATAGATCAGATCCAAGAAGCAACAGTACTTTTTACCAATAAACAGTGATTGACATCAAAGAAGGATCCTGTTGCAATTTTCAGTATATTTTTTCTCATTTTGTGTTCTCAGTTATTATTCACTGAGAGAGAAAAAATGCAGTGTCCACTAGTATAAGAAAGCTGATCCAGAGATAATATTCAGGTTGAGGGGGATCATCTGACAATGGACATAATGTTGACTATTTTTTTCCTCATTTGAGAAGCTGATATTTACTGCACACGGAAGGTTTTCCTTAACCTCAGCTCGAAGAAGCCAGACAGAGAAGAAAGAAGCATTGAAAATATGTTTACAGTTACCAAAAGTTGAACTGTAAGATTTCCATGGCTTTGTTGATGACTTCTAAGTGGCACAACTAATTAGGAGTGCACCTCCTAATTGATTCAGTACTGTTAAGGGAATTCCACTCATAGAACATTTACTAGATTTGTGTTCTTAAGAATGTAAAATTTGGTCTATTTTCAAGAAATGAACCTTTAATCTGTATATACCTTGATGAATCTGATTACAGAACAGGATTCCAAATCAAAATAAAGATTATTATAAAAATACTTAGTATAATATTAAAAAAGTATAAAAATAATTTTGTAAAAATTGATATGAGGGAAGGCAGAAAGTAATTTGTCTTTGAGAGGGTCATGGTCATCATGGCAGTCAAACCATTGCAAGAAATATTGCAATGTGTCCAAGTCTTAACTACTGCTATTCAAATTACTCAGTTTGTGTAGTTAAGGGGTGATTATGGCAGTTTTGGGTTGATGGTTGGAATAGATGATCTTGAAGGTCTCTTCCTATCTTGATTATTCCATGATTTTGTGTTCCACTATCCATCTTCTAGGCTGAGTGCATTCGCATGCCTCTAAGGAAGAAGAAAATCTGAGAACTTAAAGCTGTATAATGACATTATTACAGCTTCACTCCTTTAGTTAAAAATGTGTTAGATATTAGAAAAAGGTACCTCACACAGAGGGTGTTTTTTTCACTGGAACAGGTTCCCTAGGGAAGTGGTAACAGCACCAAACCTGACAGAGTTCAGGAAGGATTTGATTAATGCCCTCAGACACATGGTGTGATACTTGGGAATGGTCCTTTGCAGGGCTAAGGTTGGACTCGATGATCCTTGTGGGTCCCTTCCAACTCAGAATATTCTGTGATTCTGTGTTTGATGAGAGAGAAGGCTAGGGAGTGATTCAGGGCAGAAAAGACAAGCAGGGGGAACTAAAAAGAAGAAAACTGCCTGTTGTGGCTGTAAGACTGCACAGAACAATGATTACTTTGTTTATGTTTCTCTGAACATAAATGCGTTTTTGTCCAGCCATTCTGGTAATCATGGCTACTGGTAATCAATGACTCCTTCTACCAATGAAGACTATTAATGGATGACTATTGCTGATACAATCCGTCCCTAACATCACCACTGTCTATTTTAAAGCCCCATTGCATATGAAAATTCAAAGCGAAAGTAGAAAGAAGGGAGAGAAAAAAATACAGAAGGCTTTGGATACTTGCTGGAAAATATTCCTTTTCCGATGCTTTTTAAGCACAAGTTTTGTGGAAATGGCAGCTAAAACAGCTATTTGTTATTGTCCTGTATCCAGAGAGAGATGGGAGTTTTTCTGAGTTTTAGAAACACAAAACCAGCTGTTCTGTCAGGTAAAATAAGGACATGTAATTGAGTATAGTATCATCACAATGCATACAAAATTGTTAGAGTTGTGTTTTTCTCCACTCTGTGTCACTCTTACTACTGCTTTCATCATCTGTACAACTCTTCTAAAAAAAATAGGGTATGTCTATATTGTAAAGTCTACTTGGGTCTGTACATGTACCTTCATGCTTGCAAGTAAATTGTGCGGTGTGCTCTGTCCCTCTTGTAGTTAGCTTTTGCACTATTATTTCTGTCATACTGATTTGTTCAGAAGTCTGAGAGAAAACTCTTGTCTTTCTGTGTGCAAATAATCATTGCCCATTAAACTGTAAGATATTTCATGTTTTCTGAACAAACTGTGCTTCTGATCATTCTCACCAATATCAACTGATTAGTATCTGAATCAGGACAAGCGATAAGTAGGGTGCTCAGAAAGGTCAAGGGAGATGGTAGGGAGTATATAATGCAATAATTTCTGAAGGCAGAATAGGACATCAGGAAAGAGGCTAAATATAGTAGATTAAAAGTGAAAATAAAGACAAGTGTTTCATGGTGCCAGTTACTGTGGGCATGGTATATGCAGTGTACATTTTGATGTTTAGTTCTAGCATGACCAGGATGTCTTTTGGTGGAAACAAACTTATGATGTGTGCTCATGTCCTGTAGTTGTGCAACATTCAAATGAGGAAGATTATTTAAGTCCAAATATAAATTGACATAGCTGTCAGTATTCTGGCTTCAGAGTTCTGGTGGAAGAAACTGCAGTTCTGCAGGGTGGCCATAGCCTGGGGTTTTGACAGCCTCAAAGACTGCCTACATGACTACACAGGTGTAGGTACAGCAATGCTATCAAGGACTTGACTCCTCAGAATCTGTGAGAATGAGAATTTTTGTTTCTAATTATGACATTAAAGCATAGAGGACTTTCTGTTCTTAAACAAGTTGTTATAAGCTGTCCTTGTCATCCCCATGGCAAGTCCTCATGTGCAATGAAAAGGAGAGGTGTCTTGTATGGATGTTTTCTTGCTTTTCAGATACGCTAGAGAGAATGCAATCCTATGACTTATTTTGTTGTATACATTTATTAGTTTACTATTGTTTCTTTAAAGAATAATTGTGATTTTTGGCTTTTGGTTTTCTTTTCCTGTTGTATACTTTTTTTTTTTGCTGTATACAAAAGGCCTCTTTCTTTCAGAAGCCAGAGCAGAGTATTTGTTGTCCTTTTTAAAAATTCATAATATGGTTTCTTAGACAGGAGAAATGTTTGCTCACATTATTATATCTCTATTTCATTTTTAAGCATTGACTTTTTCTGAGTTGCTGCTATTGAGACTGCTGGCTTGCATGCACTTCAGAAGGAATTTCGGATTTCATTAAGAGGAAAACTGTTAGCATCACCGGAGGAATGAAGAGAACATGCTAAAAACAGAGGCCTGTTACTAGCATTACTTTAGGAGTTGGAATAACAGCAGGGGCAAATCCTCTGGAACTAACCTGTACCAGAAAAGGGTCAAGTATTGCAGCCTAGAGAGGAATATTATCTATCTATGAAAAGCAGTCTCAAATTGATGGCTGAATACACAGCTTGCTGAGGAATGGAGGGAAGTAAAGCTGTAGGCTGGGCTGAATAGAGCTTGTTCTCATTGGTTGCCTTGAGTGTCTTCTGTGGCATATAATGTTTTCTCCCAGATTACCTTATGGAAATGATTTAGTGGCATTGGCTGCTTTCTGAGCTGCAGTTTCAGTTTTCGGTTTGATTTCGCTACAGTTTTCTTTCTGAGCCAGCTGTTCCCCCTTTAGACTGTTAGACTATGGCCTTAAGGGTACTTTCTCCAGTGCCACGTCTGTTTCAGCAAGAGCAGTCTGTTTTGATTTTTTTGTTTCTTTGTTTTTGTGGTTATTTTTTTTTAATTATTATTATTATCTGGGCTGCCCTTTTGATGCTGTCTGTTTTGCAAAACATCTAGCTAACCCTTTGGGAGAACCTCCCATGCACAATGATTAGCTGTGAGTTGAAGGCTGAGGGGCTAGTATGTGTCTGAACTCCTTACCAAAGAGGGATGAATACGAGGGCTTGCCATTGTACAGGTATACTGAGGTTTTTAAAATCACCATGTGGCTGTACCTTTAAACCTTGGCTCTGCCAGGCTTTTCAGTATACTTTCAGGTTGCTGCTGCAGAGTGCATTTCCCTCAGTTGCATTTGCTGAACTCGCATGACAACATGGCTATGATCTTTCATCAAAATAATGGTGCGCTGAGGCAGATCTTAATGTATGGTGAAGCGAGGACCATCAAAATTGATCTGGCTGAATGGAGTGATTAACCAGCTGCGTAGGAACCTACAGATGGCCTCCAGGGCATTGGAGCTCAGAGAATAAGTGCTATCAACAGAACATAGAAACCTGGGCAGTTGTGAAATGACACTGGATAGGAAAATAAATTTAATTTTTTGGTCTCAGCTATACTTCCACTGTAAAAGAAATGGATTAAAAACTGCCTTAAAGAAAAACTTGGCATGATCCTTATGAACCTGCAAGATATCCTGGGCTCAAAAGCCATGTAACATGTTTGTAGAAGTTTTGTGTGAGGATGCTAGAGAGATTTTAGAGCAGGAGTTAGGTAAGAGGTTAGTTACTATGTTAAGATATAGACAGCAAGTATGCAATGCATCCTGGATCCTAAAAGTCAAAGTTCTGTTGTCAGATTAATGTTTTTAGGAAATATATTCTCACCTTTAAGAAAAGTTTAACCTCTTCTTTTTAAAATGCTATTTAGAAAGAACTAAAAACATTATGATAATGACATAAATTATATCCTTCTAAAGTTAGATCAAACTCAGTAGGAATATATGTATATATATATATATATATATATTTGTTTCAGAGTGAGATATCAGGGAGGCCATGTGGATCAATATAAGCAATGGGAATAATTAACTCATTTAGCATACAAACCATAGGGTGTCTGAACACAAGATGCTTGTAATTCAGCAGCTACAATGACTTGGTTTGTCTCAGAGTATGTTTAGACATAGCAGTTTAGATTCTGTAGATTCATTTTGCACGGGGGGTACTGGCATTGCACATATGCATGCCATAAGGGGGCAGGGCTGAACACTTTCATTCTCTAAAACACAATTGAAAACGTAATGACTAAACATTTCACTGAACCAATAGAACCCACTCCCATTTTAATATTTTTTTTTTCTTGGAAATAAATGCCTGATGGTGCAAATTAGACAAGATACATTGCAGGTGGGGGTCACTGGAGCGGTCAACTAGGATCATCAGTATTGATCATCTCTGGGATCAGCTTGAGAATTCAGTAACACTGGTGTGGCAATGTGACCCCCCTGTCCCTCTTTATCTCCTTAAGCAGTAGCCACCAGTGATGGTTGAGATGGCTGCATCTGGGTTACAGATAGCACAAGAGAATCTTGAATCTTGTTTAGGAGCTAAGGGTCATAAGTCTTCTTCAACATCTAAGGGTAGGCTGAGAATGCACAATCCCAAAACACAGCTGGTATGCAAATATGATCGCAAGTGTCCCGGTTTAGGACAATATTAGGTGTTATCAATGGATGAGAGACGTATAGGGAAGGCAACAATTTATTGAATATATATGGGGGGAATGTGAGTATGGACGGTATAATTGCTCTGTTACAGCTGGCAAGAGGTGCTGTGTGTCTCGCTGGAAACACAGAAGGTGCAGTTACTCTCTTACAGCCAGCAGAGGTTGGTGTGTGCCACCCAGGAGGGATTGGAAGCGGGGACACACCACGTGCAGAGCCAAGGAGGGGAAAATGGAAAGCACAGAGCTCCCGGACAAACCCCCCCCTCGCAGTGGGAATGGGCTAGCAGTGCCTCACTCAGGGGCCAAGGGGGAGGAGGGGAACCCCTCAGAAAACACAGAAGAGGCTTAGGGGTGGGGGCACAAAAACCAGGAGCTCCGGTGGAGAAGCTACAGTGTTTCAGAGGTGGTGCGTCTGTGAAGAGNGAGGCTTAGGGGTGGGGGCACAAAAACCAGGAGCTCCGGTGGAGAAGCTACAGTGTTTCAGAGGTGGTGCGTCTGTGAAGAGGTTCTTCTAAGGGGTCTTCTCAGGTAGAAAACAGTGCTGACTGTAGGAATCTGTCGGGAGAGGTAGGGGGTCTGTAGGGTCTGTGCTGGTCTTCTGATCAGGCAGTGCTGAGGAGGAGCGCCCTGCTCTTTGCCACAGAGCCGAGGAAAAGAGGGCGGGCACTGCTTTCCTCAGGTTTTTATAATCCTGGTCCCTTCCCAGAGAACCCTGCGGGGCCCAAAGGGCTGATGGGAAACCAAGGCACAGAGGTATGTCGTTGGTAACCCCAGTCCACTCCAGAGGTCCCATCCCCATCCTAACCCTGGCTGATGGGAAACAAAGGAAAAGGGCATCTCCTTTTCCAGCTTGGCTGACCCCACCCCTTAACTAAAACTGGGAGGGGAAAGAAGTTATTTTTCTTTTTGTCTTCCTCTCTGGTCTGACCCAAACCACTACAGCAAGTCAATTAACTTACTCCATATCATATCATAAAGCCCAGCACCCACTTACCTATCCTACACGGCAGTGGGCTGCACAGCAGGATCTCCCCTTGAGCATGCCACCCTCCCAAGGTTGCTTCTTGTAATTGAGAGTTTCCTTCCTGAAATATATTCTTGATAAGTGATTGATAGCATACTAAACTTTGAAATATTAGCTAAGTGGTATAGATTGTGTACATTTAATCCTTTAGACATAAGCAATTGACCAAATCTGGGACTACGTCTGAATACAGCAGCACAAAACTCAGGCCTTAAGTGAAGGAGTTTAGAATGTAGAGGGGTTCCTTTCTGAACCTTGTGACTCAATGGGAGGGTCTCTCTGACAGTTTTGTCTGAACCTGTTCCCTATGTAGTCAATAATCGAGCATACCTTACCTTCAAATCTTGTTAAACCAGTGTCACATTTACTATCAAAGTTTGTTAAATCACTGGTTTTTAAGCATATTTCTATTTCTCTATTACAAGTGATGTTCATCACTCCAACCATGACAACTTGTAAGAATACAAAAATATATTCTGAATGTTACAGAGAGATATGGGAGCTGTTACCAATATTAGAACTTTGTAGGCAGCTAGTGCACAATGAATTAGTTTTAGATTATAATTTTGGTGGGACATAACAGCACTTTAGTTTGGGTGACATGACCTGAATAGGGATGTAAAAAGATTTTAAAGTAAAGAATTACAAAATAAATGTGGAGAAGAGCACATTAGAATCTATTAAATAGTGGTAAGACATGAACAAGATTTGATAATAAGTGCTATTGCATTTGTATCTGAATAGTGTCTAACACTGAGGACTCATGTCCTTTGCTGTATAAGTTTAATACTTTTTATCTCAACCATTTGAGGCCAAGAGTAATCTCTATAAATCTCCTGGTATTTGGATTAAAGCAAGTCTTGCACTAACTCTATGTCTCACATTTGCATTTGTGGACTGATTTATGTCTTCTTGAATGCCCTCTTTAATGAGTAATTTTTTTTTTCTTTCCTCATCTTTCCTTTCCTTTCCAAATTCTCCCTCCCTACTTTAAAGTACTATTTAATTCCTGTAGGAGATCTGAGATGACAGACCACATAATCCTGAAAAAATGGAGATTGTTATTGATACAAGCCTTTGATTAATAAATCTTTTTGTTGTAATTTTCTTATTTGCTTTACCAGGTACCTGTCTAAATGATCTGTTGTTCTGAGGACATATTTCTATGGTTCAAATTAATATTCATAAATAAAATTCCCTGCTTATGCTCAAAACTATTGGTCCTTGTAATTGCAGATGGTTGTATATGTTTTAAGTCTCCCTTTTAGAACACCTGTTATTGCAGAAAAAGTTGAGAACTTCAAACTTTTATAACCCTATATATGTCTTTTGTGCTGCAAAGGGAAGCCTGAGGATGGCTGAGTGGCATTTCAAGAAAATATTTCACCATTCTTACCCCTTTTTTAAATTAAAACAGTATTCTGACACCTGAAACCAATCTTTTCTGATTTAGGGAGGGAAGAAAGAATTCTTAAGCCATGGGTCTGAACCTTTGGGGCCAGGTGAGGAGTCCTTTTCAGTCACTCTTCTCCCTCTCTTCTGTGTATCTGTGATAAGCTACTTAACATTCCTCTATGAGTTTAAAGGAGAAAGCTTTGTTCTCTCCTCTCTCTATTTTCAAGTAAGTCACATAGAGTTTTCAGAAATAGCATCTTTCTGCCTTGTGTCAAAGTCTCTGTGGGATGAAAGTGAAGCCTTTCTAAAGAAGTTATTACTGAAGCATTTAATAAGGATGTCAGAAAAAAAGGCAGCTTCTTCATTTCCTATTATTAGTTAGGCCTACATTAAAATCTTTTCTGCTTTCTTAGTGCCAGGAGTTTAGACTCACAGTCATCCTTATATGTGTTGACAGTGTGCACCTCTCTGTCTCACCACACTCACAAAACATACCATTATTTTTTTCCTCTTTCATTAAGAAATGCAATGAAAGAAATCCAAAATTTGAATCATAAAATGAACATAGAGACTCTTTTCTCCATCACTGTCTCATATGCTAAAAAAAAATAAAAAAAATTCAACATGATCATGCCCTGTGACAAAATTTCTTTTAAGTAGGGCAGGTAGATCTGATGTTTCTGTTGCTTTCGTTTCCTTCTGTCACCTGTCTTCCTGGGACTCCATCAGTCTCTTAAAAAGCAAACTGTTCTACCTGTCAGCTTTCATCAGAAAACACAAACACATCAGAAACTAAGCTTGAGAAAAAATACTTGACTGTGATTTGTTCATTTTCATGCTAGACTTGAGCTACACCTTATTACTTTCTATACATGCTGTTTTTCCACTCGGTTTGGAAACATATATTTGTTTTGGGTTCGAGTGTCATTACATACCCTACCATGCTGTAAATATGAAACTAAAGTAAGAGAAAGTCAGGTTTCTGCACAAAAGTAATGGTAGCTGAGCCTCCAAAGTCCTGATTTCTGTGTTTAATATGAACCCCTGCCGCCTTGGTCTCCCAGAGGGAGGGAAGTAGTTTTAAAAGCATTAGTTGACATACTTCTAAGTATAGATTACTTTGCTATAATTATGTCAGCACTTCCACTGCCAGCTCTTTATTTTTAGAGGTATAACTTTTGACTCCAGGAATTATTCCAGCTAAACCTTTTAATTTAATGTTGATCCATATACTGCCTTGCTGCAAGCTGAAGTTATGCAGGAGCTAAGAAAGAAGGAGAGGAAGCAGGACTTAATATTATAAGCTATCAATTGCTGTTCCTATGATTAAAAGGAAATAGAACCCCAAAATCCATTTGCAAAAAGGCAGTTCCTTCTCTGTAGCTGTATATGTGCTTAAACTTTGGAACACAGAGGCTCAACATGTCTCAGTGCAGGCAGTTTTGTCTCCACAATTACAGGACATAATTTGTGCATTACTGATCATTTTAATCCTTCTTCATGTAAAGGAAGGTGTTTATCAGACCTGAATTTACTGCAACCTTTCCTAATGTTTTTAAGCCAAATAAATTGTATATCATTTCCTCTGGTCCTTTCTCTGCACTGTCTGACCCTCAGCTCCAATGTGCAGGCCACTTTGCAAGACTACCTTTCCCCAGATTAAATGGGATGTGGGGGAAAGTTCAGAAAGTATTGCCAATGGTTTCTCTGTATAAGGGGCCTAAATCTGGCTCCTCAGCTTGCTTGGTTTTCCATGTGCCTGTGTCACAGAACTTATGTGTCTCTTGAGCTGCTAAATGGACATGTTTCCAGCTGCAAAGGATATCACTTAGAACACGGAGCTCAGTGATCACTGTTTACAGCTTCTCTCCATGGCAAAGAGCAGTATCTTGGGTGTTTCATGGCAAAGGTGTATTGTGGAGAAGGCAAATAGAATAGTTTTCTAGGATGTGTTTTCCCAAGATTACAAGAGAGTAATGGAAAAAGCAGGGATGTTTTGTAAATGGAAAGAAAAAGACACTAATAGAGACAAATGGTACCTATCTCTGAGATAATTAACAAAACTGCTATTTTGATTCAAAGAAAATACAGAGAAGAAATCAGTACTTCAAATTTAAATTGATCCTTCTATTGATCAAATTGATACTCCAGACTTTAAAACCTGTGGATTTGTCTTAAGATTAAATATGAAGAAGACAAAGAGAATTTCTTTAATCTACTGATAATTGCAGTAAAGTACCAGTTGTATTTCTAAATTTAAATGTTAAGAAATTAGCTTTTCTGTAACTAAGTAATAACCTGTCAACTTTTTTACTCAGAATACCTTTTATAGAACTCCATGATTATAATTACTTTTGACACTTTGGTAACCAATAGCACTAAAAGAGGTTGAATATTAGTTTTTGACCAGCTAAGTTTTTTTAAAATTTGTCTTTATTTAAAAAGAATATTTAAGTAGTTTCTTCATTTCCACTGACAATAAGACAGGTAGCTTTCTAATTTAGTACAAACTTTGAATATAATACAAAATAAGTCCATGGCAACTTAATATGGGCTTATAATATATATCACTATGTATTTACACTGATGAAATTCAAACTAATCAGAAATTAATAAAGGTATATCAATGCATTTATAAAGAATTACCATTAATCAGCAGTATGAGTTTGGAAATAGAAATTAAGTCATAATATCTACAATGTTAATCATGTTATACAATTTAAATTAAAAAAAAGACACACTTGGAATTTGTCTATAATTCTGAATGGATACACTAGTTCTGTTAATATAGTTGGTAAAAAAATAAAATCCAGGTGATATATATCTTCATTAGATTTTTTAACTATCTTTCTCTCAGAACCTGAATATTAAATTTCTATAAATGTATGCAATATAAATTCAGCAGCTGCATGCATCTAAATGACAAATTTAGTAACAATATTCACAATAAGACCGAACAGTAAGTAGTTCAGGAGCTCAGGAAATGTGAGTTATTCTATGTTCTCTTTCAATATCTAAACACAGTAATCTTCTTGTACTCTCTCTAAAAATATACAATAATTTCATTCCACTACAGTTTTGACAGAAAAGATACAAAATCTTTGTAAATCCTTTGCATTAAATACTGTAGGAGTCATATGCACAAAAAATTGTCAAATATTTATTAAAGAGTAGATGGTTTCCTGTTCATGAGGGATACTTTAAAATGACAGCCTGTCAGAGAGCTATTGTAACGATGACTGGAATTATATTGTGTAGATTTTGGTTAACACTTTTATTGTCTGAAAAAAAGAAGAGAAGATGTATCTGGTCACTGTTTAACGTGGCAGGCTATTATTTGTACTACTTGAACTTAAAATAATTAGAAGGGTGAGAAATGTTAATGGTTTGAGAGTCTATGTTTTGATATATTTTCATTTTAGATCCAATTAAATTTGTGAATTTGAAATGTTATTGGTATTTCATAGATTCAAATGTTGAACCAAAACTTTTTCTTTATATAAGAGCTGAGGGACTTAACAAGGTGTATTTTTATATAACCTTATGTATTTGCTAAGACTTCTTACAAATTTCTACTTCCCTGAATGTGTAGGGGGAAAAAAAAGTAGCTGTTGTATTTTTATTTTAAACTTCCAGCCACCCTATGCAGAAGATGATATTGCCTAAGATTTTTTTAAAGTCTTACTGCAATTCCCTTTATCTTCTTTGTTTAAGCAGAAAAGTTCAGTCTTACTCTAGCCTTACTTTTGTTCACCATTGCATTAGGCAACTAAAGGCTTTTATTTGCTTATCCCAAAAAATATAGGTTTTTTTTAGCTCCTTCTAGGATCTCTTGGCATATGCCTTGGTTTTAATGAATTGACTGGCTGGTCCCAAGCTTCAGTTAGCACCTCTGAGTTTAATATGAGCTTGTATTGGCATGCAAAATGTTTTCTATGACATTTAATTTTCATGTGCGGGTACCAGTTATTTTTGTTGCACTTACTGGCTGCTGAAAGAATACTTAACGTAATTCTGGCTGTGATACATTGACAAAGATCAGATCAGCATTCAGGGAAAAGAACGGAAAACTTCAGTTACTACCAGTTATTCCTTGAGGATGCCATTAAAATGATTGATGACAAAGCACAAACCTTTACCTCAGTAAAGGTTTTTGGTGGATTCTACAAAAGGTGTTTGGTGTATTCGACACACACGCATACACACACACACCAGAGTTACCTTCTAAAAGACCCTGTGAACTATACGTGGCCATGCACTGCTCCACAAAGAGTTTCTACCTACAGGGTGGCTTGCCGGGGTTGCTATCTCCTCTTGTGCAAAGATGTGGTAGGGCACAGGCAAGAAAATGGACGGGATTTGGCTTCAGAAGATTCCTGAGATTCGTTTAAGAAGAAGGCTGGCTGGAGTCTACTCACCCTGCATGTGTAGGGTGCTGGAGGTCTGGGGGAAGAGGCTGACAAGAACCTCCGCAGCCCCAGGATATTGACAAAGGTCCTATCATTACAAATGGGGCAAGGTGGATCTCTGGTCTAGTCTGCTTATGTGTTTGCTTTGACTATTATATCTTCTAAAATAATCTGGTGTACACTTGTCCTGGCAATGGTCCCCAGCTGTTGCAACATTCTTCACTTACTTCATCTGTCATGATAGTGATTCCACTTGACCATGAGCAGGTAGGAAAGGCATTCTCAAGTCCCCACAAACTAATAAGATGAGAGTGCAGGTCATTCTTTCTGAATTTGTTATTTGTAGAAAGCATGTCTTGCGAATATTTTAGACATCAAGGATCCTGCACCTATTAGGTTAGAATGAGCACATAGCTGAGACATGGTATAGATTGGTGGTGTATGGATTGGTGATACATGTGCTCAAAATACAGCTGAGCAGTACAGTCACAGAAAGACCACAAAAGGTGTTTGATGCTATTACTTTTTATCAGGAAAGAATAATTGGAATTAACTGCATTTTAAATTAAGGAAGTATAAGGCAATAGTTATTTATTTTGGAATCAGTGTGATAGAAGGGACTTACTTTTTATTATAATAGTATCAGTTATATTACATAAACACCACTCAATCATACAGATTTTCAAAGATGTATGAGAGAAATAAATTCACTTAGTGAATTTATTGAAGTGAAAAATCTTAACAACCAGAGAAAATCCAGAGGCTGGAGCATGAAATATGAAGCTGACAATGAATGAAAATATCCCAAACTGGCAATTGCTTTTTTGTGTGTGTGTTTTCTTGTTCAGGCTGTCTGTTGTTAACATTGAGTTCTTGAGGGTAAAAGGGGATCTTTGGGTATACAGAAATGATTTCATTCTTTTTTATTTTGAAATTTAGATAAAAGCAATGAATTAAAAAAGGTGAAAGAAAATGGACTTACCTTGAGTTTTTACAGCACTAAAGTAATGTTGATTACACAGAAAAAGAGTTTTACAGAAAGATGTAATTTGAAAATAAATAATAAAAAAAAATACTTCGTAGCTGACATCTCTGGGAAATCTAGCTGGAAAATCTATGTTCTTTATTATTAATGAGTTGAGGATTCTAATAAACATCTGAAGTAAAGGGAAAGTAGGGTTCTTTTCTATGGATTTCAAATAAATTTTTCTGATTTTTGCTTTGTAAGTGCAATGAAAATAATACCTTTATTAGTTAACAGAGTATGAAGAGGTAGACAGGATTCCAGATATCTTGGAAAAGGAAATCTGGTTAAGACTGGCAAGTACAGCACAGGACAGGGTAACTTGTTAAAATGAAGGAATATGAAGTTAGCTCATTGTTTCTAGGGGAAAACATTTCTTTAGAGGTTGAAAGACACATTATCTCTAAGTGTTGGTGTTGGAGCAGGATTCTCAGAAGTCATCTTAATTCTATTAGTTTAACATGAAGTTACATTTCAGAAGACAACCTTTGTAAAACACCACCCTCGACACCAAAAGGATCTTGGTGCATTGATTTCTGTCAGAAGTCCTCCAGGGTATGTAAATATATGCTTCTGGGCACACCTTCAAGCACATATATTTTGTCAGCTTTGAACTCAAACCTAAACTCTGTTGGGAATCAGTACAGACATTCTTGTGACCCTTTTGTGTTTGCATTCCAATCATGTAGGCACACTTGAAGCATGTTTACTTCAGTGGACAATAAAAAAGAACAATTAAAGATAGTAATTTTTTTTTAATTCCTGTCTTACGATCAAAAAGCATCCTTCTGCCCCATCCTGTACTATGCCAATTAGGATTCTGGTTGAAGACAGGACAGACTAGATTTTGCTTCCATGACGTGTCTAAAGACTTAATACAGTGAACTCACCAGAAAGTAATATTTTAGTATGGGGAAATATCTTGATTTTTCTTTTGAGTATACATTCTTTGTGAAAATGATTGGACATTCATTTGGCCAAAACATGAGACAGACTTAGCAAATAAAGAAGCAAATGAAGTTCTGGCTTAGAATTTCTAGCTTTGACTCCAATTAATATGTCATATAAGATACCATAAGCAATAGGATAGAACCATTGTGTTGTTCTTTATCCCTAAGTTATACAGACTGGTAAGCCTGATTGCTAGGCAATTGAATATAATAATTATTGGTCAAATTCCTTGAGAAAGAGATTGGATGCATAGATCCAGGAGGAGACCTTATGCATTTCTCTCTTTCTCCTTCTACAGTCTAGGACAGGCAGAAGTTCATCTTTGGCAATCCATGTTGGTTACTGTGGCGTCCCTGGCTCTTGATCTTTTTTTGACAAAGATTTGCCATATGCAGGAGGACTTCAAAGTCCTAGCAAATTCTCTCTTCATCTTAATGCTGCTATGAAGCAGTCTTTTGGATGGAAGTATTTATTGCTGCTTGTTTTTCCCCCATTACCTTTCTCACCCTGTACTGACACATCACACTAATATACCTTGCAAATGCACTCCCTAGGTAACAGAGAGGCAATGTCATTCATATGATCTAAGAGCTCATCACTGACTCCCAGGTCAGTGAAGAATTTACATCTAGTCTTGTCTGACACTTTCTTACTCTGGATATTAAAGAGAGTATTCACAGAGTATTAAAGGTAGTATTTAGATAGTACCAAAGATAGTATTTAGGGAGTATTAAAGAGAGTATATAGTATTTAGAGATTTAGTACTAAAGAGAGCATTTAGATGTAGAAAAACTGGAATCGGAGCTTCTCTGTTTATCTGTTTTATATGAGATTTTTCAGGATGATGTAATAGACTCATATCTGAACTACTGGGAGAACAAACACAGAAGTACTTGTCTCATGTATAGGTGAGTACTTTGAGTACCATACATAAGCTTTGAAAGGCTACTAATTCTCAATTTTCTTCAAATGCAAGTCTAATTACTTGCTCACATCTCTACTATTTTAAATGGCATGCCAGACCCTCAGCTGGTGAAAATCAGTAATATAGATTTAATAAACTGGATGAATAAATGGATGATAAAAGACAGATTTACACTGACTGCACTCAGATTAGGCATTTTACTAGAAGATAATTTATAATAAAGATGCAAGATGATAAGGCAGATGTTCAGTGTTTTTCAAGGAATGGTTGCGAGAACTGTCTTTACCTTGGAAATATCTACAGTTACTAGATGATTCAGGATAAAATTACATCAGAAAAGAAAAATTGTGCCTGTCAATGAATATGATTTTCCTATAGCAAAGATTTCCTTTGAGAGTCCTTTGAGAGTCCTTCTGACTGTCACACTGTGGCTAGAAATACTCATAGGACTAAAGAGGACACCAAGCAACTTTCCTGGTTCAGTGCTATAGTGCCGGCGGGAACAGAGTAACTGCACCCCCCTGTGCTCCCGAGAGACACACAGTGCCCCCTGCCAATTAAATATCCTGGTTTAGGACAATATTAGGTGTTATCAATGGATGAGAGACACATTGAAAAGGCAAAAATTTATTGAATGTATGGGAGAATGTGAGTATAGATGGGTGTAAGGATGTGGATATGAATCTGTTACTGAGGTGGTGAACCAAAGGGAAAGGGAAAAAAAACCAACAATAATCAATGTCTTTGGAAAACACGGTTGTCCCTTATGCCCCTGGTGGTCGCAATGTAATGTGGTGCAGGAGCTTCAGTCACTCCTCTGTAGCCCTTTTGGAGCATGGGAGGTACAGTTACTCTACTCCCACCGTCAGGGTGCACTGTGTGTCAGCCGGGACGGCTCCAGAGGGGAAGAGGCCATGTACGAGCAGGGAAGGGTAAATGGAGCGTGCCGAGCTCCCAAACGAAAGCCCCCGCAGTGGGAAGGGGCTAGCAGCGCCTCGTTCAGGGACTGAGAGGGAGGCCCGCAGAAACACAGGAGGAGCTTAAAGGTGGGGGCACATGACCCAGAGCTTCGGAGAAAAGAACGTCCGGATTCCAGGGACTGCTGCTTCTTTGGGGAAGGGGGGTTGTTCTCGAGAGCTTCTCAGCTGGAAAACTGTGTCCAGCGACCTCAAGAGTCCGCAGGGGAAGGATAGGAGAAGCAGGGGTCATGCTGGTTCCTGAGCGAGCAGTGTTGAGGGCAGAGGCTCTGCCTCTTGCTGCACAGCCGAGAACGAAGAGAGTGAGTACGCTCACCCAGGTGTTTTATAATCCCGGTCCACTCCCTGCGAGGCCTCGGGAGTCTCCACCTTCCTTCCCAGATATCCCCGCATGCCCCGAGGAGGCTAATGGAAAACCGAGGAAAAGAGATATCTCTCGTACCTGCCAGGCTGTCTCCACCCCTCACTAGTCTATGGAGAGGAAAGGAGTAATATTTTTTCTTTTGGTCTTCCTCTTCAGTCCCCCAAACCACCACATGTAGATGTATATATACATACATATATATGCCTAAATAATAAATTGATTCAAAATCAGAAGAGTGTGACTGACTATTACTGGCAAAAAAAAAAAGGAGACAGAAAGAATGGGAATTAAAAGAGAAAAATCATATCTGAACATCTATACACCAAGTGTGAAAAAGAGGACAGCTTTTGTTAAATATTTTTGCTTGTTTTGGGGACTAATAATGTCAGTAAACAGAAATAAAGAAAACACTATAGAGTTTTAAAGTAAAATAAAATAAGGAAATGACTGTTATAAATTGAAACACTCAAAAAAAGAAAAGAAAAGAAAAG
>VYZS01060952.1:0-24058 GCA_013400695.1 Neodrepanis coruscans
TTCCACATAAAATGAGAGACATTAACTCCTAGTCTCCCATCAATACATTATACAGAATTCTGTAGGTAAGATTGTTCACTTAAAACAAAATTTCCCCCCACCTAATAGGTCAGTCACATACGGAGCTTCATCAAGACCTTAAGTTTTGAGTTATCCTAAGGAAAAAAATCTGTGATAGCTGACATGATAAAGATGAATAAAGGAAAACCAAGAAGTCTTGCAGCATGTATTACTTTTTTTTTTTTTTTAATTCAGCAAATGAGATAATAGTGGCACTCTTAAGTCAAGGAATACATCCAGATCAAACATCAGTAGATTTACAAGGAAAAAAAAAATCTATGAAAAAAAAATCACCGAGCACTTTTGTGCAACTTCACATTAAATAATGTGCACAGGGTACAGGTCTGTATCATGCACATGTCAAACAAACATGTCTAGTTCCAACTATTACACAAAAAGGGAAACAAACAAAACCCCTCTATATTGGTGGTATATTGCAAAATACACAATTAGTTAACAGAAAAATTTAAGAATGATCTCTGTAACTCATATCCAAAGAGAACAGAATACTGAGAAATTATTTCAAGGCACATTTTAAGACTGTTCTATGTACAATGTAGCTTTCAATACACCAGTAGTAATTCAACATAATTATAAATGTCTTAATTTTTTAAGAGACAGCACAGAAAGATTTAACTTTCAGACCAAAAATATTTAACAGTCAACAGCAAATTTTCTAAAGTTTTCAAATACATTTTCGAAGTTGAATTTCAGGTTTAACTAGCAAATACCATTTATGCTTCAGTTTGTTGGTGTTTTTCAACATCACTCTTAGACACTAAGGACGAGTATCTTCAGCAATTGATACACTGCTGCTCCCATGACACAGTCAGGAAAAGGTTCAAAGCAAGGTGACAGATTTTGATATTTAGCTTTGTGTTCTGTTTTTAGCAGATCCTCTCCCTACTTCTAATCTATAGTTCAAGAGAATTTCCATTGCTTTCTACCAATAGTTTCAGGGTTAAAAAGACTGTATACAATGCAGCTTCCAAAACAAAATCTCTTCCTTGCAAGGGTAAGGTTTTTATGGTAACATTAAAAATGAACAAGCTTGATGAATAATGACAGAGCTATGTACATTTCAGAAATGTCTCCATTTACAGATAAAAAGTTAAATAAGTGCTTTCACTTATTAGTTTGCCATAGAGTTTTCATGAAGTTCTTAGTATACCTCCTATATTTTGGGCAGTCTTCCACCACAGAATCAGACATAAAATACACTAGAGCTCAATGCAGAGTTTCCAACTAATTTATTGAAGTGCCATAAAAATTGAACATTAGCAATACTGGTGTAGCATTATAAAGAAAGAACACCATCCCAATCCCAACATGAGCATTCTATAAAGAAGCAAAAAGCAGTAATGGACTGATTATTAAAGCAAGCCCTTGCACTTGCCAGGAATTAGGTTTACTTCGCACTCCATTACAAAAATCCAAACCTCAAGGTTCAACACAAGGTAAAGAAACTTGATCATCCGAGTTTTTCAGGCCGCGTTAAAAAAAGAAAATGGAAGTTTTCAATGCTTTGGCATCATCTGCAAGGACAAGCCCCCTAATGAACAGGAATAACATAAGTATCCGTTCTTTATTCAACTGGAACTATTTCCTCCTGTTACAGACTCATTTGGGATATACTTACAACTGCAAAGCAATACCCTCATGCTGGGAGAGGTGTGGCAGTACCAACACCCAATTCAAACCCCTCTTCAGTTCTGTTGTGTTAACCTCTACCAGTCAGGTTATGCCAGAAACAAACTTCACAGATCTGTAGAACACTTAGCTTTGGGCGATTTCCCAAGACAGTTAAATCTTGAGAAGCATACTGAAGAAAAAAAATGAAAAAAGATTCAGTGACAGATGTACAAATTCCCCAATCTGATTCCCTGTGAGAAAGAATCCAATTTACCCTCTAATCACCTATCTAGAATATAGTTGACACATCTGCTATATGATTTGACCTTAAATTGCTGCAAGGAAAAGAGTGGACCAGAAGGCTACTCTCAAATTATGTTTTAGTCTCAGAGCTGTATTTCCCTTCAGATTTATTTCTTGAATACTTGCATATTTGATTTTAGCCTTTCAGGTATATAGATCCCTAAAGATCATCACTCTACAAAACTGTTCCATATACAAACAAATTAATATCACTCTGCTGAGAGAAAATTAAGTCCAAAACTTCTCAAAACAAGAAGTAGTAACACCTAAGTGGAGAAAAAAGGTGAAAAAGGTCTTACAGACCTACATTACTGGTTTTGATTAATCACCAAAATAAGTGTTTTTACACACGTGTTGTTTTAAGATGCAATTTCCTCTTGTTTTGAGGGCTTCTGAATCTAGAGATACTGCAGGCAACATCCAGAAACAGAACACATACCTTGAATGAATTTCATGACAAAACATGAATTGCATTTCCAAGTTTTTAAGATCCTTAAAAGCTAAAAACACAGTTATTCCAGAACAGAATAACCCCAAATATAAATCCTGTAGGAATTAATCACGTTGAGGGTTTTTGGTGTATTTTTAAAGTCAGCTTTAGAAAATCAAACACGAACCCAACAATGTAAATTAAGTACTTGTGTTCATTCAAATACTCTCAAACATTTCTTAATCAAATATTCTCAAACATTTCTTAATTTGCTGACAGAACTCTGAAAAATGCCAGTGCTTGTTTTTATATTCAGTTTGTCCTTCTTTATTTAAAGGACAAAGCTTTCCAGGCTTTTGGGAAGGCACTACAAAAAGGCATGGCACATACTTTCAGAGAAACAATTCACTGCACTTACCTTCATAATATTCAGTGTAATCAATGTCATAGCTCACTACATTGGCTGTATAAAAGGATTGGGAAACCGTAGTTATATAAGTTGGGCCTGTAACGAGATCTCGCCAGCAGGGAAATGTACTGGTTTGCATAAACCAAATAAAACTCAGTTGCTGTTGGCACCAGTGCCAGTGAAGCCAAAATGTGGAGGCACACGGAGAGCAGCAGCTGCCACCCACCCCTAAGGCCACGGGGCCAGACAACAATTCAACACAGTCCCAACACAGCCAACAGGCAACGTGTCAGACAAGGCTCCTCTCCACAGGAGGAGAGGCTCACAAGTCTTCCCAGAAGAACACATGCAGCCTCACGCTTCACTAAAGTATATAGGTCAGTCAGTGCTTGTAGATAAACTTGAGACTACTCTCAATTCTTTGACAAAGCTACTGTGATTTTATGCTCCACAGACCAGAGAACTTTCCTTACTTCTTTCCGTAGCCTTAAACAAATTCTTCCTCTTCCTATAAGAATCCCTTTTCTGTACATAAGAACAGACAAGGTTCGACATTAATAGCAAATCTGGAGTTGAATATAGAATGTGAGACAAGACTTGAATAAGATTTTCTCTAACAAACCACATTGACCAAAATTTCATATAGTCACACACAAAAGCTACAGTTTATTAAGAGTGTGTAACTTTTTTTGATATCCTACAGTGAAGAGGCATGTTACTTCTGTCTCCAACTTCACCAAACTACCAGTTTTTTGAAAGCAGAAAGTTTAGTTTTCCTCAGGGCCAGGGAGCATATGTCCATAAGAAAAAAGCCAAACAATTCCACACTCTGACAAAGAAAACACAAACAAAACAACAACAACAAAACTCCAACCTAAATCATTTTAAAATTTCCATTAGAGGAAAATTGTCTATTACACAACAGCTTTGTCAAAAAAACCTGAACTAAACCAAAACAAAGACCCAACAATCTGGAGTTTGAAATCTAGTTTATCCTAGAGTATCAACTCATAGTGATGAAGAAGAATGCAAACAAACAGAAGCTAAACTTGCTTCAGGCTCTTCACTCATACAGAAGGTACAGAGATACTTACTAATGCAGCGCCTGACCAAACAAACTGTAAGCATTACGATCTCTTCCATTAGGAATTTGTAAGTAAGACAAAATACACCTAATGCGCCAAATTGTCATGTATACCTTTTGATCCACAGTGTGGACCATTCACAAGGTGTGAAGCAGAGCATGGAAATAAAGAAAGGCAAGACAAGAATCACGGGAGAAAGAATGGCCACAGAACATTTCCAGGTCAGTTGAAAGAATGTGTAGACTGATCTTTGTGTCAAAGCCCAGTCTCAGCATAAAGATGAGGACACATACTTTCAAATGGACACATACTTTCCAAAGAAAATGAAGACTGATATTTATGTCATAGGAATTTATTGGAACTACAAGTTTTAGATACAATATGCAAAGCTAGTGAACAAACCAATAAAAATAATGGATCAGAAATTTCAAATAAATTTCTACCATTCCATGGCACAAGCCAAAGTATTTTTTTTAAACAAGTAAACTATGTTGGCAATACAGGTTAATATTGAGAAGAAAGACATACATAGATTTTTCAAGGTGTAACACTTTTTTTTAGCCTGTAAAAGTGCAGTTGATTACTGATTACTACCAGCTACAATAAACTATATTTTAAGTGAATTTTAAGTATAATTACACTAAGCAGTTATATAAAAAAATTCAAGTCCTTTTCTTTAACCTTTATTACAGAAATAATTTACCATTATTTTCATTTGTCAAATTTTAAAAGGACAAAGACAGTCATAGAAGATAATTGAAATACATTTTAGTGCAACCTATCCAAACACATTAGCATCCATACTGCAAAATCCTAGATCTGAGAAGGCAGTGTCAGACACCCTTTACTAAAAGTTTTAGCTTTCAGTCATGTTGTGAGCAAACACATTCAATTAAAAATCTTTAGATTATAGCACACCTGTTTTCTAAACACATTATAATTCAGGTTTCTAGAAATTAAATTTTAGGAAACTGATTGGAAAGATGACTTTAACTCATAAAAATGAAACTAGAAATTATTTCTTGTATTCACCTCATACTATTCCTTGTACCTGAAAGGCTGTCTTTCATTTAATGGCAACATCTTGAACAATAAGGACTTCATGAACTTTTTAACAACAGCTATTTTTAAAACCTGTCATTTTGAGCCTAGTGAAGTGACAACCTCAGCAAAAGGTTATTCCTTCTCCTAGCCTTCTAGATTCAGTTAGAAGAGCCTGACTGAGGAAAGAGAACTAGGTAGTACACATTAAGTAGGACAAGATGGTGAATAGCTTTAGACTGTTTCTGTTTCTTCTGGTTATTTTTGGAACACAATGCCTTTGGTTACTGGTATGACATCAGTCATTAAAAGAATGCACAGAAGCCTGGCTTACTACTGCTAAACTTGTATCAGCCAAGAGACATATACATCTGATTTCATAATGTTATGTTGAGATTTGCTGGGTTTGTTTAACAGTAAGCCTGTAAACAGTAAGAAAAAGTTAGTGACTGTTTAAGGCAATGCTCTTCTCCTCAACACAGTTCAAAGGTGAAGGAAGCTTTCAATGGAGAATTGGAAGGGTGGGAAACAGTAATATCACTGACAAAACGACTGTTTTTATTAAGGCCAAAGCCTGAGTTCAGAGAATGAGATATTGAAATTATTTCAGTGCTTAGAAGCTATTTAAGGCTAGAAGTTGCTGTACCAATGCAATGACTTACAACTAGTAATACTTCTGCACATGTATTAGATGCAAGAAGCCTCAAATTGTACTTCTAGACATTAAAAAATAAAGTATGTGTGACCAAGAGGTTGCACGACAATACATAAATATTCAAACATACGAACAATGTTATTGCTAATCTAAGATTAAATTGCAATCTGACTTCTTCTAAAGAAGTGGTAAGTCTTACCACTTTGAAACAACTACTTTGCACATTTACAATATTTCAGAAACCAACCAAAAAAACCCCAAACAAACAAACAAACAAACAAAAACTGCTCTAAAAAAACAAAACCCAGGCTGTCCTCTGCTAATACATTTTTATAAGACTTGTCAAATCAAAACTCCTTGCAGAACTGAGTACTTCAAAGCGCTGTGCCCATGCTAATTTATAACTGCACACAGAAATTAATCTATAAATACCTTGTAGAGTTAAAGGGAGTTCAGTGATTGATTTCATTTTTCAAATATTACGTAAAAGACACTGCACTTTACAACTTTTGCATCTGGAGGAAAGCATTTCACTATTACTTTCTTAACTCTGAACTGGCACATTATCTATTTCATCTAAATCAAGAAAATTGCAAAAGCCTTCTTTCACAATTCAGTATGTAGCTGAAAACATTAACAACAACGAAGCCCCAAATGAAAATAAATTCAATATATTTTTTAATATTTTTTTCATAAGGTTAATATCCTCCTACGTAAAAAGCAGCTAAAGATTAACAGATTTTAAATTTCATGGATCTTGCAATACCAGGTTTCATTTATGGCCTGCATGTTCATTCTTCTTTAGTTTTTAAATTTCGACACCTTGATAACATTGAACTTCGTACTACAATCTCTGTCTTTCAGGTTTTTCTTTTGCTGATGGAATGGATTTAACAGCTGATGTGCATACCAGAACAGTAACATCCAATACTTTTCCAGCTCCATGTAACTCTATATTATTTTGTTGTAGCAATGTATAAGCAAGAGGATATATATGGAATCACAGAGTGATTTAGAATTAGGCACAGGGATCTATTTGGGGTCTGAGAGGTGCCCATGGGGGGTTGGGGAGGGTCTGCTGTCAGACACAGGGCTAACATGAGAAGAGTCCCTGTAAGCACCAGGCACGAACATCAGATAAGGAGGCAGAGAGAGCGAGAACCAGACATTACAACAAGTCTACTGGAAAAACATCTCAAGGTCTCCTCGAGGGGAACATGTTTTTCTGCAGTGGGGCAATAGCTGCAGCAGCTCAGACCCCAGTGGGAGGGGATTCTGGGTTCTGGGATGGGGTGGAGAATAGGGAGGGCCTCAAAGGGGGAGGCCAATCAGCAATGAGTGACACCTGCCACTCAGGAGGGATATATAGACCCAGGGGATCCCGTGTTCTGGGAGCGGGTCTTTGGAACAGGTCTGTAACCTGCTCCCTGCATGCGCAGAATAAACACACCATTCTCGTAACAAGAATTCGTTGTGAGTTCAGTTACCACAGTTCATGAAGATCATAACATCCAACTCTAAACCTAACACTTCCAAGTCCACTACTGAAATATGTTCCTACGTGCCAGGTCACATTATCCATCCTCTCCCCTGCTTCATTTTGATTATTCTTTTCGGCGTTTGTAAAATGTGGAGAAAAGACCCTGAAACAAAAATGATCTGAGAAACTGGTATATGCATAAGCACGTTAAAGAGGCATTTTAGACTAGTAGCTTATGTGACTATGTGACTAACAACATCACACTTCCAATTGCACACACATATGGACAATATCTTTAGAACATTAAGCTGCCCGTGGTCTCAGAAGATCCCTGAGTTAACCATTAAAACTAAGTGGATGGAGAGTAAAAGAATTTCGTTTGAGTATTTTTTATATTAAAAATGTTTCATTCTTGTCCTACTTCTTCCTTCTTGATGTCTTGTGATAAAAGACTGAAAAGTCATTGACCTAATTCACACATATCACAACACTGAGCTCTAAAATATACCCATATCAGGTCCACATAGAATATACCAGACCCTCATCTTTTAAGTTTGCAATGATAATGAATGGAAGAAGCGGTTCTGAGGTCTCCTAAGTATCAGAATAATTAACTTATTTCAATTAGTCCTGACTGGGAAATCACAGCATTAAATAAGATTTCACAAACATCATATCAGGCCTATCGATTTTTTTTCTTTCTTCTTTTTTCTCCCCTTTTCTTTTTTAAAGATGCCTGATCACTTCTTTCAGAAACAAAGAGAATACTAACTAAAACACCAAGTTCCATAGTTTTTGTCCCACAAAACATGGAAAGTAAGAAACACCTCTCCAGTTCTAAATTAGAAGCCACAGCTGCTGTAAAGCAATTCTTAGTACATCAACTAGCAACTATTCAGATAATAACTGATGATTTTATTGAAGGTCTGAAGAAGATATCAAGAGCCTGAAATCTTTACTTTCTTCTTTCGAACTATACCAGTCCGTATTAAAGACACTGCACTTTTACCCAGTTCCATGTTTGTCCTTACACTGTTACGGGTACAGAGAACTTCTGTGGATATCCCTTGCCAAGACCGTAACTACTGCAGAATAAGGGCACAGTCAGAACACCATGTGGAAAGAGTCTGACAGGGAAGATGAAGAGACTACACAAGCAAAAGAGAAATCTCAAGATACTTGTTTTAGAAACATTTTATCTAACTTTCTCAGTTCCTACCTTCAGTATCTCCCGTCTTAGAAGACTTATTTCAGCTCTCTTTGGAATAACTAACACAAAATTAAATATCTCCAGAGGAATGTAAATGAATTGAATATCTAATATTATAACTAATATTATATTTTCATATATTTTAGTCCTTGAAAATGATTTTTTAATGTATTAACATTAATTCCCACATCACCAGTCAGAAGCATATAAAAAATACTGACATTAAAATATGTACTTAAATCACACCCGCCTCCAAATTTCAGTTCTCTCCATGCAATCCTAGAACTGTTAGCAAATATTGGCCTCCTGCCAATGTTATCACACATTGGAGAGATGACATAAGGCTGCTTAAAAAGCTAAATCGAAAGTTTTTAGAAAACTGTTAATGGCATCAACTACCACATGATGACAGCCAACATCAAAACAGTTCTACAGGGATTTTCAGATTCTCATTTCTTCCCTGTTTTTAAGGGCTCTTTTTTAAAGTTTTCTTATAATTTTATGCACAATGAACTTTCTGCAAGAGGCTTAGTTGTTTTATTTCCTGAGACAGAATATTTCCAAATAAAAACTGACGAAGTTCCACTGGCAACATTTTGTTAAGAATCATTAATATAAGTTAAACCTTATAGGTCTTACTTCTATAGAACTGCATTCGGTGATAGCAGTGAGACCTTTACACATCCCAGAAAAAGAGTATATACAATAGGAAACATAAGCATCTGAATTAAAGATCGTCAAATTTGCTCTTTGAAACAAATTTACATCCCCTAGCAACATCCTGGTTTAACTACAGCATTTATATCTGTTGTCTAAGTACTTCTCTCTAACACAGGACAATGGAAAGAAAATCAAAGAAGAATTTTTTTTAAAAAAAAAAGCAGTTTCCCAGATTTAGACAAGAAACTGTTGGATGAGTTGAGAACAGAAGTTTCATCTCAAGAGTTTCAGATTCTAGTTTCTGAAGTATTATGCGCCTTGGATAACTCTGCCTTAGTCTTTGAACTGAGTTTTCTGGAATCTTTCCAGAACTGAACCATCCAGCTCTAAGCATGTATCAAGAAAAGACACTAGAATTTAGTACAGTTTTTCTTTTTATTAAATAGGAATTATTCATAACACTAGGATGCAGATCATCTGCATGGCATTTACAGACCCTTCTTCCAGAATCATACAATGGTTTGGGTTGGAAAGGACCTTAAAGATCACCCAGTTCCAAACCCTCTGCCTGGGCAGGGTCACTTTTCACTAGATCAGATTGTTCAAAACCACATCCAGCCTGGACTTGAACACTTCCAGGGATAGGACATCTACAGCTTCTCTGGGCAACCTACTCCAGGGCCTCACCACCCTCACAGGAAAGAATTTCTTCCTAATATCCAATCTAAATCTATCCTCTTTCTGTTTAAAGTCATTACCTTTGTCATATCAATCCATGTAAAAAGTTCCTCTCCAGCTCTTTCACAGGCCCCTTTAGTCACTGCTATAAGGTCTCCCCAAAGCCTTCTCTTCTCCAGGCTGAACAACCCCAGCTCTTTTGGCTTGTCTACGTAGGAGAGGCGCTCCAGTATTCAGATAGTCCTTGGGGCCCTTCTCTGGACCCACTCCAGCAGGTCCATATCTTTCCTGTGCTGGTGACCCCAGAGTACTCCAGGTGGGATCTCAGGAGAGCTAAGTAGAGGAGGAGAATCAACCACCCCCCTCAACCCATTGGTCATAGATCTCTTGATGCAGACCAGGATACTGGGCTGGTTTTCTGGACTGCAAGATCACATTGCTGGTTATACTGCATTTCTCATCAATCAACACTCCCAAGTTCTTCTTCCTCTTCAGAGCTGCTCAAGCCAATGCCAAACTTCTGCAACAAATATCATACAACCAAACCAATACTGAAGATTCTTATAATCCCAGCACGGATCATGTGGTTATTCCAGAAAAGTCAAAGGTTTATGTTGATGTAACAAAGCTTGTACAAGAGACTTTGCAGACACATTTAGGATATGGATATCTCAATCATAAATGTTAAAGCTACAAATTACATCACAAACAACAACAACAAAAACATAACCAAAAAAACACCAACAAACCCAAAACCAGGCCAACTGAATTGTTCCAGCAATAGTGAAAACTAATGCCGTTCTCTCCTACTGATGTAAGCATAGCAGCAACTTGCTTTTTGTTTCTAATCCAGTTGTCTTATGCAAACTAATTAAATATATATATATATGCATATTTTCATCTGCTGCAGGCATAATTCAACACTGCATTTGCACTCCTGCATGCAGTAGTACAAAAACATATATGCAATCTCATAATCACAGTTTATTTCTTCTTGGCTTTAATCTTTGTGTCAGATGTCCTTTATCTCAAACTGGTACACAGATCTTTCAAAACACCCGAAAGTAAGAAGCTTATACTGAAGAGGAAGACCTAAAACTGCTCCAGTTACAATTTACCGCAGTCTTTGAACATGACATGAAGTATCATCTTATGTTTTAAAGCTGCATTTCTAACTACTTGTTTTAACTTCTGCTGTGAATTAAGCATACTAAAGTTAAATCAAGTCTTTCTCTCCCACCCAAAAGTAAAAATATAGTTAAGCACTTCAGAAGTGTTGTGCTTAGTGAAATTGATCTGTGCCTTGTCTCACTCTGAATTACTGATTACATCTGGTTATTAAACAAATATCACCTTTTACTTTGTGTTGCTGTATTGTTTTGACTAAAACATAACAGAGGAATCCTGATTTTGGAATTTTTCATTTAATTCATGAGTGACCTGCATCTTCTGTGGGGAAAGCATTTTCTTCTGCTTCTACTCACAGCTCATAATACAAACTCTATAAGGATAGGCAAAAATAAGGTATTGAGGCACATTTCTTTTGTCAGAAGACAGAAGCTGTCTGGATAACTTAATTGTGTGTATTCCTTTGACAATGCATACTTGGATTTCCTTTAACTATACTATATTAGTGGGTTTGTTTTGACCTGGCAAAGTCCCTGACTTCAGCTCTAAATCCACAGAAGGAGTTAATATATAGTCAAAATACTATGAGAGAAGAGCTGGAAGTTGAAAAATAAATAACAGGGGAAAACCGTTGAAAAGTCTGTGAGAAGTATCTTATTTATAAGACACTTAACAACCTGAGAAGCACAATGAAGATGAGGCATTCCTAAATTACTGAAGAGGAATTTTATATATATATGCTAGTAAGCACTTGACAGAGCTGGAACAGCAGAATTTGTTTAAAGATTTTAATAGAAATATCCTGAAATCTTTTTTGCAACAACTTACTTCAAGAAATCTTCTGCAAAGCAAAGTCAGTTCTTCTCTGACAGTTAATTCTCACTTTGAGAAATTAAGTACTGTGTTTATATTTTCCCCTGTATCTTGAGACCTTTCTCAAGATTAATTTCTGCAGCCAGCTATTAAATCAGGCTTCAGACTATAGAGCAGATTAGAAAGTTTCTTTTGGCTTCTTTTAAGCCTTTCTTTCTGAAAGGTCAAGTAACAAAGAGAAACACAGCACCTGAGCCCTCTAACTATAAAACTGTCAAAATGTGCAGCTCTACTCCAATGAAACTGATCTTATACAAGACTTTTAATCCTAATCTTTAAAGTGTTCATTTTATTGTTGCCACAAGTGGAAGAGAAGTATTTTTATTTACATTCTGGCTTATATATAAAAATACTATTATTCACTCCAGGCCTTCACTCAATAGAAAAATCAGCTGATTCTTCAAGTTTTCTCCCTAAAACTTGAAAACAGAACACAAACATGCAATCTAAAACATTGCCAGAATCTGCAATTCACTGGGAATCATGTACAAGATTCCAGTTCTGCATAAGTCTAATTCACTTGTAAACTCCTTGTACAAGCACAGAGTTTACAACTGTTTAAAATGCCAAGAACAACTTACAGCTTTTATCTGCACTACTCTGACATCTTTGTTGGGTCAGACATGCGCACAATATATAGAATTTTAGATGAACTTGGTATGGCTCATTAAAAAAAAGATGAAGAAAAAGTATTGACTTTCACTCTTTTCATGTTTTCCAATACTGAAGTTCAAAGTACTGCATCCCCATGCATTTAAATCCATATTTAATTCACATCCACCTCAAGATTCTGACACATAATAACTGAGAGTACACAAGGCACATGCCCAGTGATGTGGAACTCATAGATACACATAAATGACTCCACAAGAGAAATGGAATGCTGTTTCTGAAATAACACAGAAACTGCTGGGTAATTTCCTGAACAAAATAAGGGAAATAAATCAAAGGCACACACACAAATATATATTATTCTTTGAAAGTATTACTTTTATGCATTACACCTTAAAGTAAGCCTAAAACACTTTAATGGTCTCCAGGGAGCACAAGTCTGTGATAATACCTTTAATGTTTTAATTCGTGATTTCTGTGCACATGAAGTAAAAGAAAGGACTTTCCTCATCTTATTTTGAGTCAACTTTTCTCCTAATGATATTAGAATTCCACTGATTTTAACACAGAAAGAAACTGGACTCTGAATTCAAAGACTAAAAACCCCTCAGTCATCAGTTTTTCAACACATGAAGGTGCACAATGTGCCACGATAAATAACTGGTTGATGGTGCATCAACTGTACATAAATATGAACTGTCTCCACTGTGAGACTGCCAGCAGTCTTCATTCTTAGTTCCAATTAAATGTCACCTTCATCCATTTTAGCATACATTTGAAGAATACTAGCAGTTCCCACAGTGCTTTCAAACTACCTTTAAATGTTTTAGCTATGTAATTCTTGTCACAAATTATTTCTTCGGCTTTCTCTTTAACAAAGATAATATTCCTCTCATTCCCTCAACAATGCTATTCGCCTACATCCTGAGCGTCAGACAAGAGGGATTACAGTATCCAGGCATTCTTTTAAGTTATTCTAAGTAAAACACAGCTACAATCACATCTTAAACACCGGGCCTACCAGCCTTAGCAATGTGCTTTAGAAAACACCTTGTAGCTCGACCGCAGCCTCTCAAAAAGATACAATGTGTTTCTGAGGTGAGGATGACATAATGAAATCTGTTCAATCAGCAATACCAGACCAGAGATCTTCCTCACACTTCGCCCTCACCATCTAAGGCATTTAAGCCATTACCACACACCTTAAATAACAGCACTTCAGCAAACGGAAGGCAAGCACCGCTTGAATTTCTCTATTTAAAAAGACTCGGAGAAGGGCTTAGAAAAGAGCTAGAAGAGGAGCCACAATTTTCACGGAATAAATACTAAGGCAGTCAGGGACTCTCTCCCACACACGGGGATACCGGGCTGTGCCAGGCGGGATCCGGACACAGCTGACAGGGCCGGTACTGCGGCAGCTCCCGCGAGCGGTCTGTCTCCAAGCCCCGGCTCCCGGAGCATTCCATGCGGGTCCGCGGGGCATCGAGGATGCTCCTCGGGGCAAGACGGTCCAGTCGCGGCCTCGGCTGCTTCCCACCCGGAGCTGCCTTCAACCCCGAGAGCCAGCCCCTCTCCAGGCCCGTCTCTGCCCGCGCCACGGCAAGGAACGAAGGGAAACACCGCGGAGCGGGAAGACACCCGAGGCGGCAGAGGACCCGGCGCGCCTCCCTCACCTTCGTCAGCTGGGCGATCTTCTTGCTCATTTTGAAGTGCAGGTCTGGGCTGTGCTCNGGCCCCGGGGACCCCAACGGGCTCCCCCTTCCCGCCCCGCCGGGAGCACCCCTGGAACCTGCCGGGAACACACCTCTGCGGGCGGGGACGGAGGCGGAGAGAGCCCGTTCCGCCGCGGGGGCTTGGGCAGGACGCGGCGTATCGCCGGTTTTAGGCAGCGCTGCCCCACTGTGACGGGGCTCGGGGCATGTGTGCCGATCGCCTGAGCCTTTTTCCTTGTGGGAATCCCCAAGCGTGTGGCGGGGGGTGGCCAGGGCAGGGCTCCCCTGCACCGAGTGGGCTGTGGGGTACCATCGTGCGGTGTGTGGGGCTGAATGGAGGGGGTGAGGTGTTGCAGGTCCTGCTGCGTGCTGTCCGCGCAAAGCGGGAGGTGGCAGGGCCAGGGAGAGACTCCGAACTGAAGGAGGTGGTACAGGAGGTCTGCACAGGACTGCACTATTACCTGGGGTTTTGGGGGAGTTGGGGGTCAGCCTCTTCTCCCAGGCAGCTAGCGACAGGAGGAGACGGCTGAAGATGCGCCAGGGGAGGTTCAGGTTGGACGTAGGAGAATTTCTTCACAGAAAGGGTGATTAGACATTGGAGCGGGCTGCCCAGGGAGGTGGTGGAGTCACCGTCCCTGGAGGTGTTTAAGGGAAGACTGNAGCCGCCGCCGTAGCCGTGCTGCGGCTGCTGCCAGCCCATCCCCGGGGTCGCCATCTTCACCGCCCGGCCCCCGCCGCCGATCGGGCTCCGCTGCCGCCGGACCCACCGCCGANTCAATGATCTCGAAGGTCTTTTCCAAGCTAATTGATTCTGCGATGAAACAACCCAGTGCTCACAGATGCTGGAGTAACCTGGCCGATGAGTTGGCAGGCATCCATCCACCTGAGCTGACCAGTCTCTGCCATAGGCACAGGAACTGCTTCTGGAGTGTGCATCCGCAGGCCCACGGAGTGATGCGCGTGGAATGAAGGTCCCCGCCCGAGGGGATTCACAGCTGGATTTAGAACGTCCTTTAGCTTGGGTTTGACGACTCTCTTCTTCAGTTCCCGTCCTGTAAAACTCCTGAGAAGTGCCACCCTCTTTAAACAATTTAACATTTCTTTGCTAGGCTCTGGCCTTGTGAGAGTATATATATTATGTGAATATATGTATTAATGTGATTAGACACATCTGATTCCCGATTAACAGCCTCTGCACTCATCTTTTACAGAGTCCTTGGTATTCTCTGTTGAGCAGTTTGTCTTTTTACAGCTTTTCTTCTGCTCTAAAAATCTCTTCTTTGCCTGCATTCTTTATAGGCAGGTAGAAATATCGGAGGCAAACCACAAAAATATACAACTAAGTCCGTGGTTCTTAGCAATGGTATGAAGAAAAATATTACTTAGAGTTTGCAAATCTTAGAAGTAGGTGGAATAATAAATTATAAGCAGAATTATGTATTGCAGAATAATATGCTCCACTTGCTGTTAGAGATTCATGCTTATACTGTATGATAAATAACCAAGTAAACATGAGCCACCAGTGCAGAACTGAGGTCAGTGGCGCAAATGAAGTACATGAGAAACACTTTCATAGGGTTCTGGGGTCTGCAATTTCCATTCATCAACACACTGGAAAGGTGTTCAAAAAAAAAGACCAGAAGAACTACAGAGGTTCTGGGAAAAGCCTCATACAATGAAAGAAATCATTAACCTCAGCTATTTTGAATAAAAAGGAGTCTTTGATTTAATCAGAGTGATTAAAAAAAGTGATTTAATCCCAGTTTTTTAAGTAGCTGTGTTGCCTTAAGCTCAGAATTTACATTGTCCAGGAAATTCTGACACTGATTTATTTTTTTTTTCCTTCTGAAGTGGCCCATTCTGGCAACAGAGAACAAAGGACAGATGGTGCCCACCCAGGCAGTGATTCATACAGATGAAATACAAAGGAAAGAAAGAATATTAGGAGCATCTGTTTCAAATCTGTGTCCATGGATGACATCCATGAATAGCACATACTGTTAATTCAGTTTTATTAAATTAAAAAATAATTCAGTGGCAGAGGAGACTGTGATTTTTCAAGTCTAGGAAGGTCAAATTACTAATTAAAGCAGTAGACTGATAGTGAAGGCTTGGTTACAGATAATGGTTGTGTCTAGTTGATTGTGTGACCTTAAGCAAGCTTCTTAATTCTTGTGCAAAAGTGCATGTTCTTTAGTATACATAATAATGCTCCTGATATTAACAAATATCTGGCTCAATTTATTATTGATCCTAGAAATCTCAAGAGTTACACAATATTTTAATTTTAATCTGCACATTTTAAATATTTTGGATAAACTTATTTTTTAAATAAGTTAGGTTAGTTTGGATTTATCAACATTTCTTCTGAGACAAAATAGCCTTACTGCTTTATATTTTCAGTTTCTTCTAAGGAACCACATTTGCTGTAGTTCATACTGGCCCCAAATAATTTTGAAATTACTTATATATGCTTTGCTTCTACACATTTGGCAAAAGAGTCCAATACATTCAGTTTATGTCATTTGCTTGTACTGAGATGCTAAATACTAGTTTTGTCCAGGTGCTTTTAAATAAAAAAAAAAAAAAGGTGATTAAATATTCTTTGTCAATATTTCATACGCCTTTTACTAGAAGTTTGCATATTCAGATTTTTTTCAAGCTTCTCCTTACACATGCCATTAGAGCCCAGATGGTGACTGCTAAGCTATTTTCCATTCATATGTAGGATAGAGCCTGTTTTCTTTAAGGTTGTTGCTGAAAGGGGGCTTAATGCAGCAGCCCAACCAGGATCCTAGTGCTTTTCCCCTTGGTGGGTTTTGTGTCTCATCAGTGCAGTAGGATGTGTAGGTCTGAAGGTCTCCCAGGGCCTGAGCTGAGCCCATCCAGAGGCAAATGAGGAGACAGCATTCAGGGTTTGTTGAAGGGTGCAAAAAGCTGTGGAACAAGGCAGGACTCTTTGTTTTGTATCATGGCTCTGAAAACTGCACAGTGAAATCTTTGGAGTCTCTGTCACCGCGGGGTTACATAAGTGAGATACAATTTGTGCCTATCTAGTGTCTCCATGTGAGTATAGGCACTATGTAGCAGTGCTCTTGGTATATATGTACAGAATATTGGTCAGTGAATATCTGCTTTAAGATTGCACTTTTTATGTGTTTGCTATGGATAGGTAGCAGCACGTGGGCAAGACTTAGTAGTTTTGCTTTTTCTGATGTAAATTTGACAACATTCCCTGTGTGAAAATCTACCTGTGTCTTTTTTTTTTTTTTTTTTTTAATTCTATTGCCTATGTATTTATCTGCATATTTGCTGTTCAAATATTCTGGTAGGTGTGTAATGTCTTCTGAAATTATGAAATACTGTCACTCAAGTTTGCAAAACCAGAAAAAGGATTTCATTTACATTCCATCTGCTGGAAATATTATGGATTACAGATTTCTATGTGCACAAGCCCTCCTTTATTTACTTCATCACAGCTCTGAATAAAATAAATGTGTGCAATCACTGTATGCCTTATTTTCAAGCCATAGGCATAAAACTCCCTCTCTGATTCTTTATAGGCAGAAAGTGTTACAAGGCCTAAGCTTGCTTTGTGATAATGTCTTTTGACAACTCTGAAGATGTCAGGAAGTCGGCAGCTTTTGCTGAAAGGATGACTAACAAGAAATTTGACCTACTGGTCTTTGCAGGTTTGTGCTGTTTAATTTGTAAACATGCATCTACAACTCTGACCAGAATTTTCAAATTTATTTTTCTTTTGCCAATGTGTATGAACAAAGTAAATAAATACTTAAAATTACTTAAATTTAGTAACAAAATACTTAAATGATGGAGATTCTTAACAAACCTCTTTATTTCTACCATAATGCTAACCCTAATCATTTACTATATACATACCTTAAGTTTATATACAGGTTTAATTATTTTCATAAAGTAAGAATTCACCATCTAAAAGAACAGCATAAAATATTCAAAATAACAACACATCTTAAACATATCTGTCATTCCTGCTTTAATTTTCTGATCCAAACAAACCTGGTGAAATATAATAACTGAATAAGCCCATGATGTCCTACTTTAACATAAAGACCTCATTGCTAAGGCTGAGGTTAATCTAGGATGCTGTGGTTTCTGTGTAAGAAATCATACAAAACCATTTTGATTTGAAAGTGTGCAAGTAACAAGGGCTTTTTCTGTTAGCTGTAGATAGTGAAATAGAGGGGTATATTTTCACATCTATAAAGGATCAGAGGACACAAAATTGTCTTGCTATGGTTGCATATTTAATCATGAAATGGGTATGTGATGGGTATATGAACAACCAAACAAAAACTAAAAATTAATATCCTAATAACTTTGAAATAATCTTATGAGCTTTTTATTTGTGGATTAGCAAGACTGTGATTTATATAAGGTAAACAATCAGATCAATATTTCAGGATACTTATCTCACTAGTTCAATCAATTACCCTCTTGCTTTTATGTGTGCAAATAAGCTTTCAGCCAATATGAGGCAGTGGTACCAGATAACAAATACAGATTTATGACTTACCTGGTAGATCTTTGGTCCTTACATCTTTTAAGTTTTATAATTTTCTGGCTATACACTGACTCGGCTTTCAAAGCTTGAAAGACTCAACCCCTGCAAGTCTTGAACTAACATGTACAGAAAACCTGGCATAAATTGAATATTTCAAATAAGGAAGTGGAGAATGGTGAACACACATCTGATACAGATAAAGCTGTTGTCTTTATTATGTCTCTTCGTCCATCTAGGAAACTGTTAGAGTGTGAAAAATAATTTAGGTCACCAATTCCTTAAAGGAATGATGCCACCTCTCTCATGCATGTGTCCAAACTGGAACTACCGTCAGGATATGGTGGAGAGGAGAGTGTTTGGCCTGCAACTTGTGAACAAGCATATTTGAATGATTGGGATTTTTTGCTGATTCTTTGGAAAATAATTTTCAGGATTCTGTAAAGATGTGCACTGGCACACAGAAAAATTTCCATGAGCAAGTACCTCTAGCTAATTCTTTCTGTCTTTAAATCCATTTATATCTTTTCTTGTGCAACATTTTTATCCTCATGTGGAAACATGCAGTTGTGGACATATGGCTTTTTATTAGAAAAATTAGCGATATCAACACCAACTGGTTTTAATCAGTAAAGATTTTCTTATTATTTTAATTTCTTAATCTCTTTTTTTATACTTCTGATGTCATATAGGTTCATTTTGATTTTAGGCTTGATCTACTTTTTTTCAGCAGAGAAGTTATATTTTAAAGAAAGTAAACAAAAATTACAGAAAAAACACAGTCCTGGTTTACAAACAAAGTTTTAAAAAAAGCAGCAATGGAAGCAGGGACAGAGGAAAACAAATGCCTTGGGAAAAATACCTTTAGAGACACGAATCATACAAAGGAAGTGTTGGTTGTATTACTCAATGCTTTTCTGAAAATTGATGAGGTACAACTGAGTAAAAGATGCTTCAAGAGTCTAGCTAGTGTAAAATACTTGTTTTCTTGTTTTAAAAAGGATCTGGTACATTTCTATTCTCTTTAGCTGCACAGATGGGGAAACCTGGATGAATCGTAGTGTTTGTACTAGTTCTCATAACTTTGTCAAGTACTATTTCAGTCTAGTCCCTTGCTAATTTGTCAGGGTAAGAAGACATTTGCCGACATCAGGACAGTACCCAGACATATGAAAACCTGACTGTCTTGCTTTTCCCAGCAAAACAGAGAGCTAAACCTACCAGTGCTCTCCACTGGACAGAAAATTAGTAAGAAAATCGGTCATTATGAAGCCAGAGCTCATGCTGAAAATTCATGTAAATGTTAGTAGTAGATATAGAGGATATTTTGTGCCAGTCATCTGCATCAAGATGTAGCACATAACCCTATGGAACCTCTCAGAACAGGCTTTTAGTAATGAGTAATTTCATTTTCAGCTTAGAGACAGTATTTTGGCTGACAAAATATTTTTTTTTAAGTAAGCCTTTCTACTCTAAATACTATTTCATTTTGCCTTTTCTCAAGGCTTTGTTTTTGTTTGTTTGTTTTTTTGTTTTTGTTTTTTTAGTAAATGATATGCATTTGATCTAAGTTGCCAATAAAGTCCTTAAATAGGATATAAGTCCTTGTAGTCTTTCATGTCACCTGCAAAGATTTAACATATTACCTACTGCTTTAAGCTTCTTCTTAAGAAGTTTTCTCATTTTATGTTCTGCTCCTTTTTAAAATTATAGATGTATTTTCAGGTATTAAAAATTAGACCTAAAACAGGAAAGCTAGCATCTCAGCTGAGAGCAAGTACTTGAGAGCAAAAGTGAATGGACAGGAGGAAGGGAACAGAGAGGGCTTGTTGTCAAAGTTTGGGCCCTCTGAGGTAGGGTTGGCCTTTTTGACAAGGAATAAGAGGCCAATGACCTTGATTTTTCAAACCAGGCCTACTTAGCAGGAGTCTCATGGTGAATTTAGCAGACATTAAAAGAACTGTCATCCTTTCCTGCACAACCTATGTAAAGGAAATATCTCAAAGCAAATCCTGATCTTAATGTTTCAAATCAATCTTTTTAGATTAATGCTACAAATAAATTTAGGGATGCAGAAAAATCTTTAATATCTCTGTCCAAACTCAAGTTCTAGGCACATTTCTACTCATGAAAACCCAATTTTATCAATATATGCTAAATTTAGCATCATTTTGATTATATGAATTAGCTACTGCAGAGAAGAGATCCAGTCTTGCATTCTACACAGGAATATAAATCTAACCATCTGCCTAGGATACTCTTATCCATATGTGTTAGAAAGCATTTTTGGTTTTACTCATGCACAAAATAGCAGATATGACAAAAATCAACGTACTAAGTAAAGTTGAATTTGAAGCCATTATCATAGACCGTTGATCTTTTACATTCTTATGTTCTTTTGATAATACCTCATTAAGGAGACTGTTCAGAGTAAAAAATGAATACACTCCTGCTAATTCAATAATTACATTCATATTAATCTTTGTTAAGATGAAAGCCTTACTACTGAAAGGAACAGTGACCTTTGATATACTGTTGGAGTTTCTTCCAGGGATGCATTAAGTAATCCTGCTGACTTTTGTAATGTTCATCTAAGGACTGAATTAAATGTAAGGGAATGCCATGAGTGGGCCTATGTCGTTTCTAATGCAGGGGCTATAATGAGCTCAGAAAGGAGAAAAGTACAAGGAAACCTGTGTGACCTTTCAGTAGCAACTGGTAAAGATTATTTTGTTATATTAGTATGACTTGCTCAGCTCAATCTTGACATTGTTTCAATATGCTGGATTTGTTGTACAGGAATTGAATGCATTTATTCTCTTTCTGGAGAAAAATCAGCTTTATAGGCTAAAATATAAAAATAATTCTGACCAATAAAAATATTATTCAGACTACCATTATATGATAAAAAATCCTGAACAACCATGATTAGAATAAGACGACATTAACCTTCCTGGGAAAATTTGGCTGGCTGATGATGTTTGTTTGCTTTTGGCATCATTATTGCCATCTAGTATTTATCACATCTGTTGTGCATCTTTGGGGAAAAAATCCTCAGTAGGAAAAAGCAGCCAGAGTGACTATCCCCAGTCAGACTGTCCCCAAGCTGCTCTCAACGGCTTGATCTGATGTCAGATACCTGTTCATTGGTGGATGAGAAGTTTGACATGAGCTGACAATGCGTGCTTCCAGCAAAAAAAGTCCATCCTATCCTGGGCTGCATCAAAAGCAGCGTGGTCAGTAGCTTGAGGGAGGTGATTCTGCCTCCGCACTCTGCTCTGGTGAGACCCCACCTGTAGTATTATGTCCACTTCTGGGGCCTCCAACATAAGAAGGAGTGGATCTGCTCAAGTATCTCCAGAGGAGGGATGCAAAGATGATTAGAAGGATGGAGCACTTCCCCCCATGATGAAAGGCTGAGAGAATTTGCTTTGTTCAGCCTGGAAAAGAGACAGCTCAGGACTGACAAAATTGTGTCCTTCCAGTACCTGAAAGGAGCCTACAAGAAAGACGGAGAAGGTGTTTCTACAAGATTGTGGGGGATCTACAAGGACAAGGGGAAGTGGCTTCAACTGAAAGAGAGTAGGTTTAGATTAGACATTAGGAAGAAATTCTTTCCTGTGAGGGTGGTGAGATACTTGAACTGGTAGCCCTGAGAGGTTGTGGATGCCTCCTCACTGTGAATGTTCAAGGCCAGCTGGATGGAGCTCTGAGCAACCTGGTCTAGTGGAACGTGTCCCTGTCCATGGCATGGGTGTTGGAACTAGGTGGTCTTTAAAGTCCCTTCCAACCCAGAGCATTCTATGATTATAGGTGCACTGATACAGAGTTAAGCAGGACAAGAATTTAGTTCACTATTTTCTGTGCTGGAATTCATATTGTCCCTTGCATGTACTCATTTAGGCTTCAGGATGTCTGTAAAATTCTTGTTGTCTTGCAACAGGCATAATGGATGAAATGTAGATTTTTTTTTTCTTGAGGTCATCAGTGAAAGGTTGGATGGGACAGCTGAAAACTGCACTGTGTAGCGTATTTTAAATACAGTGCAGGTAAAAGCACCAGGACTGCTCATGTTTTCCTTCTCTCTCAGTACCAATGGGATTACTTGGAAGTAGCCCCAGAAATGCTCCAGTAGGAAAGTTCAAACAGATGGCTGGTGTAGCTCTGATCCTGCCCTCAGGGTCATTCTGCAGAGCAACACAGACAACATTTGTCGTCTGCATTTTTCACTGTGATGGCATTGGAAATGGATAGATTGGTTGCTTGAGGGATTTTACTTTGATTGTAGCTAATTAATCTCCAACATTGGTTCAGGATGTTTTGGTTCCGCATACTTATCTCCAGTCTCTTCCTTGACACATATGAATTCAAATTGCTTTATCTTGCCAATGTATTTGGAGGGATTTGAGCATACATATTTGGAGACTAGAGAGGATTTTGGTTATGCGTCAAGAAGGAAGAAAGATAGACTGGCATATTTCTTGAAAATTGACAGTGGTGGATTTACGGTTGTACTAAAACTGTATTGAAGCCCCAAAACCTTTGCACAAGTGTCAATATTCAAATAAAATTTTCTTTTGGTAAAGGTTTTATTAACTTTAAATAGGGAAAGGCTTCTTTTTTAATTAAATTTATTGGAAAAGGCAGTATTTCAAGATGTATTTGCATATGCAGGTTGCTGACTGATAGTCCCATTTTATAGAAGTGTTCCATAAAAACTATGGTTAAGGGAAGATAAAGCAGAGCACTTCTAGTTTATTACTGATCTTCAATTAACCTGTTAAAATCAGAAAGCATACCTCTTGATTGTAGTGTAGTCTGTTGAAACTGCTACAGAATCATTGGGGTAGGGGAAACACAGCAAAGTTTATCTTCCCCCAAGTAAGATAACCGGCCATTAGTCCAAGTTCTGGTGACTGTGCTTATTATCTGGTGACTCTACCATTATTATTCACAGTGGTGGTGATTTGAGACCTGCTTGCCAGACATCTAGATTTGAACTGAAGAGTGAAGACTACAAGATTGTCAGCTATCTGGATTAAAGTGCATCAGGCCAGAAAACTTTCCATTTTGCTCTAACTCAAATAAACAACAACACAGCTTGCATTTAGCAGAGTGTAGGGTTCCCAGTTCTTGACAGAAACCCAACTCTCTCAACAATATTTAAATATTTGGAAGGGATCGGCACTAGTTTTGCACAGGCCTGGCTCTGGGCCAAGGCAAGAGATTTACTTTGAGAAAGGGCTGCCTTTAAAAGCCAAAATACATTCTACCCAAAATCAGCATAAACTTGTCTTTCAGTATATCATGCACATAAATTTAATAAAGTGCGTCATATTCTGTTTAGTGCGTAATCAAACTAGTTTATAAGCACAGAAACACCAGTATTTTTCATTATTATGGGAAAAGGTTGTAAAATGTTTGAAAAATGTTCTTGGGAGTGAGAGTAAAGATACAGATAATTTCTATGGCCAGAATAGTACTTAAATTTACAAAGTATTGCTTATGAAGTTTAAAAACAGGCATTTTAGAAAAGGAAAATCAGAACTA
>VYZS01060952.1:24329-43850 GCA_013400695.1 Neodrepanis coruscans
TTTAGAAAAGGAAAATCAGAACTATGTTTTTCCTCACAAAGCATAAAAAATGCATCTTTTGAAATTTATGAACACTTGGGCAAAATTGTAAAAATGATACATCACTGGTAGTGATTTGTTATATCATTGTTCATTTTTACTTTACATCTAAGTTACAAATGCCCTAATTGCTATAATAAAACTTCGTTTACTTGCTTGTCAATGTATCCTGTTAGATATTAAGAGACTAATTCTGAAATAATTATTGCAACTCTTTGTACGCTGAGCTAGTTACTCACAACGGTTTATCAACTGTCACATAAGTCTATGTTTTAAACATTAAAAGTTTCTTGATATGTAAGACTAGAACTGCACAAAACTAAATAACTATTTACAATGCTTAGCAAGGAAAGTAATAAAATAAAGCATTTGAATATCAAGAGTTACTCCACTGCAGAGGATTCTGGGTCATCATGCCATGACCAGTGTTATCCAGTCAAGATGTTTGCTAAAAGCATCAGACTTATTTTATACCATTTCTAACTGCTCANAAACACCAAGCTCATTTTATACAGTTTTTAGCTGTTCACACACTTCTGACTCTATTATCATTGGTTAGCTAAGCTTATGCACTCACTGTTTATATGTTTTTAATTGGTTACACTCTTCATCATGCGGTGGGTTGTCGTTGGTTTGTTCCACGTGCACCTCCTGGACTTGTTTACTTTTTCTGTTTAACTTCTTTCCTTCTTGCACTACGGGCAAATTGTCCTTGCAAACTTTGTTGCATACTTTGTTACAAAACTAATTACCTCACCAGAAGGCTGGGTTGTGCAGGTGTCCGTTGTTTTCCAGAAACTCCTCAACACTCTGCAAAGAATTTCTTAAGGTCAAAGAATGCAATGAAGCAATGTGGTATCTCTGAAGTAAGAAACTTGAAGAAGAACTCACTTTAAGATTTTCTCCAGTTAGAGTGAGCTTGGTGATTAGAGCCTCAGTCCAGCAGATACATTTTTGGCTATGAGTATTCAAGTCCTTGCTTTGAGATCAACTTTGGCTTGATCAGAGTCTTGCCACATATTCTACCAGCTAAATACAGAAACGTACTTCTACTAGGAAATTTTGCTATATAGTTTTTTGAGTCTAATATAACTTTCAGAGAATAGAAATCAGTAAGAGAAATAAAAAATAATTCTTTTAGTAATGAAGAGCCCAATTCCCAGCTGATCTTTAGTTAAATGGAAGATATTGTATTTATAAACATTTAACTGAAGGATAAAAGGGCTTTGATTTTGTTTTAATCAGGAGTATTATTTCTCCACAGTTAATTTATCCCTGACATTCTCTAACATCATTTAGGTAGAGCTTAATATTAGTCTGAAGTTACTTGATTTGGGATTTTTTTCTTGACAAGCTTGACAAGACCAGTTGAATTATTTGAGATTGAAAATCCCAAAAGTACTGAGAATAATTACACCTTAATCTTTTGGAATCTAAATATCTGTGAACCTTTGAAACAATATTCAAATCAAACTTTGAACAGAATTTCTAACAGTTATGAAAGTCTGTTTTGTCTTAAAACGTCCTCATTTTGTCTGAAGTGGTTTAGGAAATATATAGGAAGTATACCTGTGTATACTGAATAGGTTTCTGAATAGTAACTGAGGATAACCTTTCATTTTCTAAAAACAGTTCACTATAATTAATAAATTTCATGTCTACGGAAAGCTCTATCTTCCTATAGGCTGTGCAGCTGGCTTCTGCACTATTTGCCACAGAAGCTTTTTCATACTGGACTAAATTTCCATACTTAATAACTACCTACAGAGTAAGTGAATTGGGAAATTACCTGGGGAAAAAGCTCATGAAAGTAGTTTCACACTTAATCATATCAATGCTCACAAAGACATCTTAAATCTCTAATGGTTGGTTTATTTCAGGGTAGAATCATTTGCCTTTCAGAACCTTTTTTCTAAGCCATAGCTTCTGCTGCAGCACAAATGGGTCCATCATAGTTGCAAGCAGCTATCAATTTGGCATCCACCCAAAACAGAGTGCAAGGCCAACTAGATATTGAGAAGTAAGCAACTGATTCTACTCCATGTAACTGTCATACAATGTGTACTCTGGAGAGACGTCAAATTTGCCAGAGCAGGAATTGTAATAAAAATAGTCTCAGATCATGTCCTGCAGAAACAGTGGAAAAAGCCTTGATGCTAGAAAATGAATCTCTGTAATTTACTTATGTTAAAAAACACCATCAGTGTCACATGTAGCCCATATATGCATGCGGAAAGCATTCTTCAATAAAACAGTAATTTCTATTATTGCTCATAATTATATCATTTAAATATACTGGTAAACACAGATTTCCACTTTACATTGTAACTTATTTGACGTGCACAGGAATATGATACTTCTGCTCTAAAATAAAAATCTTAGAGGAATAAGATTGGGGCACAATCCTGATTCTAGTTTTAAGAAACCTAGAACATCTAAGTCCAGTAAAAGACATAAGTCGTACTTAGAAAAAGAATATAGAGACTGTGTTGTCATCTGGTAGATATATGAAGTATGAAAACTACTGGAAGTTCTATACACAGCTGTTTTTTCATTAAAAGAGTATTTTAATTCTTCATGCAAGAAATATTTATTTGATAATAAATCAACTCTCATCTAGCATCATTCAGGGATAAAGGTACCTGATTCATAAATACTGCCCACCACTTCAACTTGTTTTTAATCATGAAACATCTCTTTCAGAATTATCACTCAGCCATACAGGATTATCATGTGCTTGTCTTTGTGTTTGCTTTGTAAATTACCTCACATATATTTTCCTTTCCAGTAATGAAGAACTAAGGAAGCTATGCTACTGTCTATTTTTTGATTCTAGTTCTCAGTTACTTTAGCTAGTCCATAAATATTTAGTTAAATTGATTGGATATTTCTTGATGGGGTTTTTTTTGTAAATATTCTGGAGTCAATAGCTGGCAGAGTCCAAATTAGTGTGGTTCATCCGTTCTGTGGTGGAAAGAGAAAAATTAATTTCAATGAGAATACATAACGGTATTTACTTCTATGCTAAACTTCCCAGGGAAAAAGAAAAATATCATTCAAAAGTGCACCTGAGAGAACTTCTTAGCCTTGTTAGATCAAGTATTTAGGGGAAAAAATTATTGAACATATTCTAAAAAGAATATTAAGATGCTTATTTGCAACTACTTTTCTTATGAAAGTATGAGAGACTTTAAAAAACATAAATTATACCATTAATGGGCTACCAGTATCTTCAATTATGACCTGAGTTAAATGTATTTCTTTTTTAATAATAAGGTTTAGAAATGATTATACCTTTTTACCTGTGTGTAAATAAAAATTCACTTCTATACATATATCTCAGAATTNCTGGATTTTATTCCTCCTCAATGAGCACAGTGAAGTTGGCTTGGATTAGAAGAAGAATCATTATTATCATTATCATTGTTGTTGTTGTTGTTGTTGTTGTTATTTTTATTATTATTATTATTTCTTCCTGGAGACGTACCAAAAAAACCTAGCAGCATTGTGTTTGATAGAGAGATGATACAGCATAACATTGAGAAACCTCTTTAACTGACATGTAGCACTTCAAAGAATCAATAGTTCCAATAATATAGAGCTAATTTAGAGTACTGACGACATGGTTATTTCTCTGTTTGGCAGGATATCAGAGCACCTAGTGAAACTGAACATCCTTCTTTTTCAAAGGCAGTTTCAGATCTCCATTTCAATCTGTATCACCTAGAGAAAACTGTTTGTACATTGCTGTTAGAAGTTCTTATTGATATCAGTTTCATGTTGTGATCCCAAGAGAAGTGTATAGAGGAGGAACGGATCTAGGAGACTAATTACATAATACTAATGTAATAAAGATGTGACATCTTAGCAAGTGAAAAATCCCTGTAATAATTTCATATTACTTGTTCCCTAAGTATTGCTACCTCACTATTAGATAATGAAGGAAAGATTTCTCTCTTTTCTTGGATCCTTTCATTCACTCTGAGGTAATTTCTCTAGTTCCCAAACACTTCAGGTAAGAACAGTGCCTGCTGTACCTCTGTACATCAGTGCCTCTGAACTGCAGAATGTCACTCAAGCCTCTTCAGTATGGCATGAATATATTAAAAAAACTAAAACCAAACCCAAACCATAGTGGTAACAAACCAGTCTTCCATAATTTCCTTCTGAGATACTTCTTTCATTGTTATTTTCTTTCATGTTTCTCCTCTGTAGTATTTCTATTGTAGTGCCACCATTTCCACTTGGAAACTGAGATAATTCACACAAAAACTACATACTTAAAATGCACAGAAAGTTATATTTCAAAGCATTTGAGAAATTATGCTTGTAATGTTTTCTGGTAAAATTACTGCTATAAAGTGGGATTACATATCACTTATAGAAATAATTGGTATATGTCTACACAAATCCATTTCAGCATAACTTACTCCTCTGTAGCTCTTTTTTTGAGGCAATAAATATGTCTAATAAGGAAAGCAATTTCATGCATTATTATATGCAAAACTAATAATGGATTCACCATGATACTTGCAAGAAAGAGCCAGGGTTACACCTGGAAGTCCAGGTGTAAACATTTTTTGACTGATGACAACTGCATTCTTTGATAACGCTTACAATGTCTTGTGGAGTCTTAATGCTAGATATGAAGTCAATAGACCACATCAATTAAAAATCTCATTATTAAACCAAAGGACAAATTGCTTAAAATATTTTTCTGCTAAGTAGTTACAACACAAAGTAATCATACCCAGGCAGGTTTGTAATTCTAAGCATTGCTAGAGTAATTCAGATTAGGAGGGACCTCTGGGGCTCTCCAGTCCAGGCTCTTGCCTTAAACAGGCTTAGCTGTGAGGCTAGAAAACCTCCAGTGGTGGAGGCAACAGAGCTTCTCCTGGCAGCCTGCTGCTACACTGCCTGACTGTCCTCATGGGGAAAGTTTTTCCTTATATGCAGTCTGAACCTCTCTTTTCAGTTTGTGTTACTGTCATAAATCCTTCTGCCATGCACCATAACAAGGCTCCATCTTCTTGATTACTCCCTTTTCAGTATTAGCACATTCCTGTTAGATCTCTCCAAAGCCTTCTCTTCTCCAGGCTGAACACACACTCCAACAATGCATTTGCAAATCTATTCTGACTAGCCTCAAAAGAAAGCATCAGAAACAGGTCCTACCTTTCATTATTTATGGCTTTGGCTTTACTAAAGGGTTATTTGACATGTGCCTCCCTCTGGTTCCTTGCTTTTTCTAGGATCAGTTGAACTCCATTTTTTGGCATGTGGTTATTTGGGTTAACTGGCACTGTACATGGCATTTACCCTGCAGCCTTTAACACATCTGGTACTACCTGACTCCTCTTCCTGAGTGATAAACATTCCATTTACCTAGCAAAGCATAATATCTGAAACAACAGATGATAGTCTTAATAATTTAACAAATCACAGCTATTGTCTGTAACTTTGCTTCTCTTAATTTAAGAACTGAGGTAGGTTCTATCGTCAGCATTTGGGGAACAAGAGGAAGAGAAGAACAAAGATGAAAAGATGGATTTTTTTCAACTGTATCAAGTCTTATGAAAAGCTTTCTTCCTTTAATTCCATTTGTGTAGGAGGTGAAAAGATGATAGAAGGAGTTGTTTCTCATACAGACATCCTGTATTGGTAACAAAGAAGAATTTTATACAACAAATGTGAATGAACAAAAAGAAGTGCTCCCTTTCCATATGTGCAAGATGATTCAAAAGTGAAGCCTAATCAGGATAGAAGAAATGCTTTAATATAAAATCATTATATAAAATGAAAGATACCTCTTTCTGTAGAGCTGTTGCCTCACAGCCCTACATAATGTTTGCTGGACAGCTCAGAATCCACAGGATTAAACCAGGCCTGTAAAATAAGATTACCAAAACACAACCTTTCTTATCAAGAAAATACTGTCAGAAACAATCCTTCAAAACGGAGGTACTGGGTCACCATCTTTGCACTCTCTTGGCAACAGAAAACTATGGGACAAAATAGTAGAGGACTTCTCTCTCCAGCCCCACCTTTGTACAGCCATGAAGCAAGTCAGCTATGCTCAGGGTTATACCACAAACATGTCTCAGCTGCTCACAAGGCTGGGAGTGTAGCAGTGTTACCATTTCAGACGGACTCTCAATGAAAGGATGTTTTTCAGGTTACCCCAAATGATATCGGAAATAGTGATTTTCCTAACCTACTGAGTACTGTATTCGTACACTACAAAACCTGTTACAGCTTGATATAAACTTCCTCCATTCTTTTTGTAAGGTTTTGGCAGAGGAAATTCACAATAGAAAGACTGACACAAAGTAGCTGGATTTGTGTGATAACATTGGTTGAGACACCCTGTAAGCCTCATGTTCCTTATTCTCATATAAGCAAGAATTAATTCACTTAGGGATGTGAAGGAACTGTTGCTTACCAACAATCCACTGCAAACACTTGCAGTGATAAAAACGTCTCAAGTTTTCTTTAAGATTATATTACCGTATTTTTAAAAACTAAATGTGTACATCGTTCTACTATAAAACTTCCACTTTCAATTTCAGTCTTTCTTTGACTTGTCAAATAATTTTTGCTGCTGCTCTGTGGTGAATATATAGGATGAAACTAGGTCACTTCAGTAACCTGGGGCTGTCTTTGCTCTGTCTCAGTGAACATTGTTGGGCCATGGTGAATGAATTATTTCTTCCCTTGACTGACAATAGAAGAAATTATTTTAGGAAATATTATGCCCATTTTAGAGTCGTTATGTATTAATATATAGACCACTAAGACTTTGGAGACTGAAGCAGAATACAGTGGGCATTGCTCAGTAAAGACTGCCTGAGAGAGCCCCAGAAAGGTCAATCTTTGCTCCAGTCCTGTTCAGTACCTACATTTGTATTTTTTTTAAGTGACCAGAATTAAGAAGATCATGAACCCAGGTACCACAAAGGTAGAGGTAACACTTGGTTTCATCTTCCCTAATAACAAACAGTGATATATCTGCCATCAAGAAGGCAAAAGGAAGCTAACAGAATTAATTTTTAGACACAATGAGCTCTTTGCTCATGGCACTCATGAATAACATTTATATTCTCTGTAGAAGAAATTATAGCACCCTGGGTTACATAACTGACTTCATCTAGAAAACAGTTTTATTAAGTTCCCGCAGGATGTCAGCATTGAATCATACCTGAAGCCAGCAATTTAGGAAACAGCCTAATCTGAAACACATATCCATGGCAGTGACTACTATGAGTAAAAGTAGCCTTTTGCTATTCCTAACATTGGCTTACTTCATGAAGCCACATATTAGGGTTTCAGTCCTTATTTTCAAGATACTTACACTCAAAAGATGTTTGAGAATATGAAAGTTTTCAGCTAGACTTACAATTAAATTTTTTAGCACAATGGCAAAACCCTGGTGCTCCCTCCAGCATATATTTCTTACAAGCTGATCGAGGATGGCTGAAAAGTTTGTACACGGAAGTTACATCCCTAAAAAAATATTGGTAGCCCACAGGCCAGGGTCAGGCCATTTCCATCAAATGCAGTTACATGAAAAATTAATTTCCAAATAGCATCTCTGGAGATTCTTCTGAACTTTGTGACGTTCGATTAGGCCAGAGAAGCAGAGTATCATAAAATCCTGCTCTTGTTAACAGTATTATTGCACAAAATACAATTTTTATTGCATGAAATGTGATCACATTTCTTGTAAGCATTCAGGTTCTGAGTCGCATTTGCCCTCTCAGCAGCCCTCTCTAAGAAGGGTTTCAAACAGGAGTGTCCATCAGCCCAAAGCCTGGGTCCCAGCAGAGCAGCAGGGCAGAAACGCAGCCACCCTTGCCCACAACGATGCAGGCGAGTCTGGCCACAGTCCAAGCCCTGCCCAGGGTTTGGACCAGGAGGGCATCACCGCAGCATCCCTGGGGTTTCCCTTTTCCTGCCTAGTCCCTGGCCCTGGACTCTTGCTGTGGTCGCCCCCCATTTGCTAGGAGCCCATGGCGCCCCACGCATGCCTCCTGGGCAGGTTTCTGCTTCCCCCACTGCTGTTAAGGACTGACACGTTTCTCAAAGTAGTCTGAGAGCTTCCCATTAATCCTCTGGGAAGGGCTGTCTGGCTGGCAAGCTCCTCAGTGGAAAGGCACGCAGCTTGCCTTTGCTTCTCTCTTCTCCACACCCGCAGCCCGTGGGGAAGATTGGGCTCAGGGACTTTCAGAGTCTTGGAATACTTCGATACATTCCTACTTACCAGTAATTGATTTCCAGGGGAATTTTTGTGTGATTTTTCTGATGTACTTCAGATGCTTCACTTAAGTGAAGCGTGGGCATCTGCAAATTCCTGTATAGTATAACACTTCCCAAATGTGATGGCTGTAAGGGCTGAATTGAAGCGGTGGCCTGATCATGGCTTGATTATTCCAGCTATGATTGTCACCAATCCTTTCCAGTACTTCTTGTTTCTAAATGTTAATAACCAGCTCCATCTGAAATCAGAAAGAAGTGGCCAAATAGAGAAGAGAAAGGAAATTTTTATGAATTCAAGACCATATCTCTCACTGTGCTGAGGCATCCCACACAGTTTTAGCACAAACAATTCAAGTCTTCCAAAATTTGCTTTTTTGATTGCTCATTTCTGTACTGCACTACAATTTAGTTTGTTCAGTCATGGCTAAAGCCATCCACCCACTTACAGCTATTCTTATAGAAAATAATGTCCTTTCCCACTGATGTACATAATTTGTGTCTTCTGATAATTGTATATCTGATGCATGTAGGGAAGACAATAATAGATAACAGTTTCAGCTTGATTTCTGACATACTGCTGAAAAAAAGAGGCAATACACACAATTAATGTGTGTATACACATTTTTGCCTGAATGATAAAAAATCAATTGCAGAATTTCTATTGTACTATTCAGCAATGTCAGTAATGTTCTGAGTTTATGAATTACTGAAATGTCATCAAATGGAATAGACTGAATAGATATACAGTCATAGGCATAATGATTTTGTCTATAAGTAACTTGCAACTTTTTAAAATTAGAAGTTGAAAAGCATGTCAGATTGTATAGATGCAGATAAGATGCCAAAATTGCAAAATAAAATGTGGCATGAAATACTATTAACGAATTTCCTTGTCAGAAAGAACATTAGTTTCTCTTTGGTAATACTATAAGAATTCAAAAATTAAGTCCTACTATTGCAGCTTAACTGTTTTTGAACTAATGAAGCGCACAGAAAAAAGAAAAAAAACAGTTACTGATCAAGCATTTGGAGTCCCAATGCTTAGAGAAAGAATGGGCAAACAAACACATGGATATAAATCACAGGAGTTAGGAGGCTTGGAAGAATTTTCTGAGAACTTTAGGAAGTACCTTGTGGTATTTACAAAGTAAATTGAAAAGCTGAGGAGCTGAGGTACAGAACTTTGAAATGAATTTTTAGAATTATGGAATTACTTATTTTAATGTCTACCTATATAAACGTAAAGTTTTTCTGTGTTCTCTATTCAGCCAACAGTAGTCTCTGACACATCTGAAGACAAAGTGTGGTGTGCTTCCCATCTTGCCACACAGCTGCCTGACCACCAGCTCGTGGCTTGCTTGGGGGCTGCTCCTAGGAGGACTTATCAGGTGTACTTGACACTGTGCTCACTTGTCAGCTGTGTTGAGGTGACTTTAATTCCTGTGAGCAGCAGGTAGCTCTAGCTAACCTGAATTAATTTGCATAAGTACCTCCTCCTCAGAGCTGCCATTAGCAACAGGGGTAAAAAGTTTCATCTGAAAATCATTTGCATCTGTATGTGGAAGGATTCGTGTTTACATAAAACATATCAAGAAAAATACATCCGGTTGTCAGTACATATAGCCATGCACCTTTTGATTTACTCACATTATACACATCTTTTTTATATCTGAGACAGAAAATATAATGTCTTGTGGTACTGTGTGTGACTGTTTCCTGTCCAGTGCTCATGGAAGTCACATAGGTCAAAAGTACAGAATGTTTTAAAATTACATGCAGAGAAAGAAGAAGAAAGAAGAAGAAAATTTTCTGGCAAATATAGGTCACTTATTTGTTCAAGTTAGTTTCACATGTTCCTGCCTAACATCCTGCCTTTTCACCTAAGTAGGGTTAATGTAGCTAACATAAAATGAGTATGTGGTATATAGACTGTGTTAATGTTATTTAAATATATTCTTGAGGAATGAATTTGAGAGTAATAGAGCTAAGCAACAAGAAATGTACTGGACCATTAACACAATGAAATGAGTGTAAGTATATAGGATTAAGTAATTAGTACAAAATGCCTCAAGTGTGTTTATAGTTATAGCAAACGCATAGCTGCATTATTTTGCAAATGCCATGTGGTCATAGCTTTTAACACTGCATTTTAATGTTGAAATCCAAATGGATTTTTTTTAAATGTTGTTAAATTTTTGGAAACAGATGTTAAAAATCTTCAAAATATATTCCTTGTCAATAACAGTGGTCCATGACTAGTTCTATATGTATCTTTTATATCAACTCTAGTCACAAAGTTCTTGCTGTGTAGGCCATTTAAATATACTAATTACATAAACATATGGCAAAATTAGAGAGGTACCAAAATTCAATGGCTCAGCATTGACTTTATGTTTCGTTATGAAAAAATGTAGCACATCATCTGATAGAACTGAAAAGTCGCTGAAGAAAATATGTCTTTTTTAAGTGGGATCAGTTCTCTGGTAAGATTTGCTGGAGAGCAGCAAAAAAGCCAGTGACAGCCCCAGGTTAGATGGTCAGACCTGCTGTTTTTGGTAGCAGTGCCAGTTTCTGATGGCTTAAGGTGTTCTTTCCCTCAGCTGCACACTCTCAACTTCCATTCCTTTGATAAAGGAATTTCACTTACCACTTTATGAGCTAGTTTTAATAGTAAAAGGAGCAGAGAACTGTACGTTTTTATTTCAAATTTAATTTTCTATGAAGCCTTCCAAACTGACACATCAGAAGATCAATGTGAACATTATGGGCAGCAGCATGAGAAAGCAATGCAAAGCTGTGGGCAGGATTGCAGCATCTGACTTGTGTTGGCTTACATTGTCTTGGAAACCAAATTGTTGTGTGGCAGTCAAGTCTTACCAAGACTAAGCTGCTGCAGTCCTGTCTTCATTTTCCTGGCTGCATGTTCCTGTACCTCCTATCCTGGAGGCATTCACATCCATGGAAATTGCATTGGTACGAGTGTCAGCCAAAAACTTAACTACTGTTTTTTGCTAAGTAAGATTAATTTTCAAACGGTTCAGCTCCTGAATCAGCTCCCTTTCTGGTCACACAAGCACACAGATAGGTTTGTATAAAGTGCTAAGGAATTGCATTTCAGGGTGATGTGTTTATTCACCTAAAGATTTCTGTTGCATGAAAGAGTCTGGAAGTGAAAGCAGTCAGAGACCAGAGCTCTGCGATGTGTGAATTGCTCTATCCCTCCTGCTGGGTGCTTTCTCTTCCCAGAGGCAATGTTTGTGGGCCTCTGATATGTGTCCACTGAGCTTGAACGATAACCTAGAAGCACATTCCTTAGTTTCCCACTGAAATACAAGAAGAGCACTGAAGTCTGTGCACAAGTTAAGGTTCACAGCAATACCTCCCAGCGTGTTCCTGCCTTTCCGAGCTCTATCACCCCAGTCTGTGAGACATTAATGCTGTCAGCCACTGAGCAATGTGACAGAAAAAGGGGAAGTTTTATTGTCCTGGGAGGGAAAGTGTTCTGTGACCTCTGTACCTTCTTACAGACTGCAGGCCTGGCTGTGTTTCTGACTCACTGTCTATAGGCAAAAAAAATTGATGCACCGTTGAGCATACAAATGCTGACATAAATAATTCAGATTTTTCTAAAAATCTGTTTTATGAGCTATGTGGCTTCCAGGTGCTGTTAAGGCCTCCTTTTAAAAAGTGCCAGTGGGTATGCATAAACATGGTTGTGCTAAACATACATAAATAAATTGCATATACATTAAGTTGTCTGTAAATAAGCACAAAACAAAAAAGAAAAGGAAGGAGAAAATTTCTGTATTTCTGGCACAAAATAGTGCTGAGGAGTGAATCTGATAAGTTTTTATGTTTCTGAGGGTCATACATTTTGCTGGAAAAATGTATAAGATGTACTGAATTTTAAGAGAAAATTTTTTCTTTGTCTTTACTGTCTCATGCATACTAAACTACAGCTTCTCCTGAGGCTGTTTTATTTATAAATTCATACTTATAATTTCCATAGAATTACTCTGAAAACAAAAAGGAATACATGATAAGAATAATTAAATAAAAATACTGTATTTTTTACAGGAAATACAGTGAAGTAGTACTGGCTCTTTACTGCCTTTTAAGCTACCCAGTTTTGTAGGCTATATTTAAAATATAATTAAAACTGAAATTACAAATGTGGAAGTATTAGATTTGATTTTTTTTCAAAATATGTTGCTTGGGGAAGGCTTGTGCTGCCCTTCTGCTGCTCTCCACAGCCAGGGATATCTGTTCATAAACACACTAATTTGTGTTGTAATGAGGCTCTGGTGAAGACCCTGGAGGCTTCAGAAGGAACTAGCTGTTTTGTTTTCAAGGAAATTTCCTCAGAAGTCTGTGGTAAATGAGAAAAGTGTAATTGCAGCTTTGGATCTGCAAAACGTGCTTTGTATATCCAGAGTCTGCTACATATGACAAATGTAACATAGATCTGTATGTGTCCTATGTGCGCCATGATACCTTTCCTTTCGTAAGTTCTAAGCTTGGAGTTTCTAAACTGCAATGTCAGGGATGTTGTAAATGAGGTGACTGAGGGTCAAAGACTAAAAACGGACAGAGGATTGACCAATAACACTAAGGCTGTAGTTTTTAACAATGTTTCAGGTTTATTGTAATTTTTGAGGCACGATTTTTCTCCTTTATTGTTAATTCCTGTAGGGGCACCAACTGCTTGGGTTTGTGCTAATAGCATAGGTTACTGCTCAGGGCAGTAGAAAAGTAGACACACATTCTCTTCTCCCACTGCTGCTGTTGGAGCAGCATATCCTGGCACAGGGATAATGCAGTTATCTGAGGATTTGGATCTCCCTGCAGAATTTGCCAGAGGGCATCTTCAGAGCCCAAAGAGGTAACAGCTGCACAGGCCAGGAAGGAAAATTTTGAAAGAGAGCAAGTATTGATAAGGAAAAATTACAGCAATTTTTATCTGCCTAGGGCAGCAAAAATCCTTGCATCAGTCCTGCTCATTTTTGATACAGATTTTATTCTGTTTTTTGTTTAGTTTTCCCAGGGAATGTTGTGATGTGCATTTGTGTTGCATCTACTCACCTTATTCAGTTTAGGTAAAGATATTCTAAGCAGAATACCTTTTAGAGTTACCTTTCAAAATGTAAAGCACATCAACCTAATGAATAGCCTCTGGAAGAGCCCTGCACCCAAAAAGCCACATCATTTTATGCACTGGTGCTTAGAAATTGGAAGGCAGTGTTTAGAGACAAGAAAAAGGTCGTTGGTGCTAAAATACGTACCTGGGAAAAGAAGGAAAGAGAAAAAACCATTTGTTGCCATGATATATTGAGGAAAAGGTACAAAAGATTGCCAATTCTTAGTGGGAAAGTTTGACAATAATTATAATATGTGCTTTTCTTTCCATACAAGAGCCTTGGTGTTTACTGAATAAGCTTAAGTGGTAACTTGCAGAATTATGTAATATGTAAAGCAAGATAGTGAAATTCAGCTTAGAGACATTAGTGTTAATGATCCTCAAGAAGCTGCAGTCTCACAGTATCATCCAGTGAATATGAACAGTTGACACTTTTATAATCCAACCAATTTGTTCAACTCCACACAGAGCCCTCCACGCAGATGGGAATAAAATCAGTTTTCCACAAATGAACCTTAAGGATGTTGTTTAAGATGCAGATTGCGGTTTACCTGGAATGTCCCATATCAAGCAACGATTACGGAAGACTAGATTACCTGCAAAGATGTTAATGAAACTTCTTATTTCTCATTATATCCTCACTAAGAGTACTTCCTACAGTACTCCGATATGAAAGTAAGGTCTTGCCTTTTCTTGGAGAGCCCATAAGGAAGCAAAAATGCTAGCTCCTTGTGATCAAACGTAAATATTTTTCCCTGTTTTTTTTTCCTAGTCTAGACTCAATGAAAGTTGCTTACTCCTTGTGGGAGGGTGGGCTGTGGCCTGAGGGTGATCCCAGTGCTGGCCATGCCATCATTGGTGCGTGTGTTTGACCATGGTGGGCAGATTTGGGAGATCAGGATTCATTGACAGACCCTGAGATGGAAAGTGAGGAACCAGGGCCAGGGACTGTCCAGGAGCTCCCACCAGGAGTTGCAGCAGAATGGTCTGCAGGCAGGACCTGAGACATGGCTGTGACATGTGTCCTAAGTTCATCCAAGGGGCAAGGCCAGAGACTGGAAACAACCTGCAGCGTATGACCATGGGGACTATCCAGGGAGCAGTAGGTCCATGGGTGTCCAGGTGACAGGGCCAGAGACAGAGGTGGGAGATGTGTTTCTTCTGCATGGCCCAAGCAGGGACTGCCATGCCCACACAAGCTGAAACGGGGCTCCTGGGACACGGGGCCCAGGTGCAGCTGCTCAGGTCCATTAAAGCCTATGTGAGGGCCTAGGACCCTGAAATTTCCAAAGGAAACATTTTTTAATTGTTCTTCCCATCACTCCTAATAGCCACTCAAAAGATTCTTGTTTTACAGCTACTCTTGTCTTTCATACTCCTCCTGTTAGAAAAGCAACATTGACATAGACAGACGAGCTCTCATGTTCTGCTGGACTCTATCCTCAGAAGTCATGCTGAGGCAAGATACCAAGAAAAAGAGGATTAAAGGTAGAAAGCTTATTTGAGAAGCAGCAACTCCAAAGTCCTGCTGAGTTTCTACCAGCATGCTTTCCTTTTATTTAGGAAATAAAAAAAATAAGCTGTTACACCAATTGTCAAAGGTTGTTGGGTTTCAGATTTGGTATGAAATCCTCACTACACTAAATTCAGTAGCAATTCTGAGATTGACTTCAATATTTTTTTCCACCTTTTATCTTCTTATATGTAAGAGGATGTATTTGGTGCTGAGGAAGCTGCAAAGAAACCATGCATAAGTGCTAAGAATCAGCTTTTAGGCCTGTTTTTCAGCAGCTAGGTTTAAAGCTCTCAGTTTTATGATTTCTGAAATCAAATTGGATTTTCAATGCTCAACTTGCATTTTGATAAAACTTTGCACCATGGGAAGAGCACATTAAATTACAGCTGGCCATTAATAAAGAAAAGGAAATAAAAACTAAAAGAAGTTTAAATAGAAGTACCCACTACATTAGGGAAAGGGATAGGTGTATACATAAGAGGCAAAGGTAGGAGCTGAGGTAAAAGGGAATGGAAAAGACAATAAAGAAATGTAATCAAATAATCTACAGCATTAACTTTGTTAATAATTATCTGTAACTAGTACCTAAAGGTTTAGAAGAGAGTGAATATACGTCTTTGATGCACATCAGCCTGTCTGAATATGAAAAAAACATACTGAACAACATGGATGAGTAGAAGCTGTTGGCCTGCCTTTCAGTCATGGGTGATCCCAGGACTGCCTCTGCATGACAGGATAATAAAAATGAGTCTTAAATTCCCCTGATGTAGCTTAAAATATGAGACCTGATTTGATCATTGTTTACATTGTCTCACTGCTCCTTTGTTTCAGTGACGGAATGAATGTTGTCTCTCTACTACTGTAAGATGTCTCAGATAAGTACAGCAACAAAGAGCCAGATGTTGAACCGATGAGACAAGGATGTCCTCATAGCCCAAGGCCATTTCAGACGTCCTGGAAATAGAGTCTAGAAAAGCACCATTTAGGCAGTATCCTGGAGTAAAACTTTTCCTTGTTCTTCAAGATTACCTTTTCACTAATGTGCTCACTAAGCTGCTGGGTTTAGACACATTTCAGATCATCCTCCTGCTCTGTTTCAAGGGTCCTGCCAGTGGTACTTTTAGCAACCCTTCCAACGCAATGATATCCACACAAGCCCATCCCTTGTGTGGTGCGTGCCACACCATCTGTTTCCTCTAGGAAGCCAGATGTGGGTTGTCTCCCCTTGGTCTGCTCCCAGCGTATAGATGTTGAGGCCAGACTTATGGTCAGAAATTTTGCTGGCTCCATTTTGACTGCTATTTGTCTCAATAATAGTGTTCTCTGTAGATGTTCCCTGATTATTTTGAATTAAATAATGAGGCAAGGACATTGAAGTGTTCTGTTCTACTAAACTTCCTTCCTCCTGCTGCTAACTGCAGAGCTGCAGGGACTGCTAGAAGTCAAAAGTCAGGAAGAATCTATAGTCCATGCTCTCTATTATTTTTCCTGTGACTTTTTATGCAAGTGATTGACACCTTCACTGGGAGAGCTGTCACCTCTCATCATTCACTGGCATTTGGATGTTTCTAAAATATCCTGCATGTTTCTGTGAGCTATGTCACCTTTTATTTAGTAAATGTGCTCTTCTTTTCAAGTAGTTTTGTTTATTTCTTTTATGCTAAAGCATGTTTTTTCTTCTTTGAGTATGGATCAAAGATTACCAGGGTGAGACTGCAAATATATTTGGGTATTTGCTGCCATCTGCAGTTGAAATCTAATATTAATCCCTGTTTACGAGTGATTCTTCCCTGTCTTCAAAAACCTCCAAGTCTCAGAGAAGCAACAAAATGTGCTCTAGCCAAAGGAAGGAGGAATGTTTCTATAGATTTATTCAGCTTCTCATGGCTCTAAAATTCACTGACAATCTGTACAGACAGTAAACTCTCGGTTATCACTTCAGCTCTCTTTTGGTCAATTTGTTAAGTTTCCCATGAGTCCCACTCATTATACAATCCCAGGGCTTAAACTTTGAGTGGGAACTTTTCAGGAACTTTCCAGCCTTAACACAGAATTTGACTGGTTTGAGAGCCAGAGTTGACCATCTGCATTTTCTGAACTGGACTACCTCCTTATTTCATCTCTAAAAGAATGTAAGACAGTTGGTGATGTAAGATAGTTCTTCCCATACTACCGTAGTGGATTTTTGAATTGAGATATATGGTGGATGCAAGTGTAGAAGAGAAAGGCATTAAAGCTTACATCAGTCAGGCTGTGTAGAACAGTTGCTTTAAGAAAATTTACAATACTGAAATCAATCTAGGCATCACACCAAAATATCCTGAAAAATCTAGATGTATCACAGGACGTTTGGGATAAATTTTAAAAAAATCAAAACAAAAAAACCACTCCCTCAAAAATCCCAACCCACAAATCAACAAAAAAACCCACCAAAAGCACAAATGACTTAATAATTGTAAATAATTAGTGATTTTGTAGAAAATGCATATAAAATAGTAGGAGAGTAATTAATGCAGTTTTTCACACATCCTGCAAAAAAATACAGAAATATGTAAATAATGACATAAAAGAATGAGAATTGCACAAGGGGAATGAGTAGACATGGTTCAGTTTTTGTGGCATGAACATTTTCTAAGTTTGGCTGGATAGTTTTGTGGGTTTTTTCACATTAATCTACTCAAGCAACTTTAATGAGGCATTACTTTAAGAAAATATTTTCCACTGTCTCCATAAGAAAGCAAAGTGTCACTTTCTATAATATTTAAAGATCTTTCCTGCATTCTGCTAAAGGAACTGCACCCATTTCACAGGTATTTGTTCCAACTCCTCTAATATAGCACATTTACCAGCTAAAAATCTCCATACTCGTAAGGATTTAACATGACAATCTCTTTTGATTTTCCTGTCTCTGCAAACCATAGCAAAATGGGGAAGTATTATGTCTGATCCTCAAGGACCACAAATCACTGTATCTACTTAAAGCCGATGGAGCAGTATAGATTTGCAGAAACAGAAGATCTAGCCCTAGATTTGAAGCCTTTCATAAACACTTCACTCAAACTGAGAAACAGAAATGATTCAAATTATTATTTGCTTTCTGCATATCGTAGTTTATGTTCTTTGCATTACTTTATGTATGAACAAATATAATAAAGTACAAGATAACAGTGATCGGCATGAAGTGCATCAAATTGCTCTAGTTTAATCACTGAGTGAACTACCAGCTTCTTTTTGCAGTCACACAAAAGCAATGTCTTAATCTTTTCCGACAAATAATGTTTTTCACTTATGCAGATGGTGCATAAAGGAAATTTGAGTGCATAAATTTAACCAGTTTGTCTTTTCCAAAAGAATGCTTAGCAGAGCAATCCTAAAGTTCACATAATAAACCTGGTTCCATATTGAGATCTAGGTCAGAATTTGTAACCACTGTTAGAATTGATAAACTAGTTTCAACAAATTGTCTGTACGGTTGAGAATTTGTTGTAAGGCATTTCAGGGAATCTGGAAGGGTTTCTGTTCACTAGGGAAGTGGACTTCATCTTGTTTGCATTTATTTTCTCCCCTTCCTGTTCATGGGAAGGAAGACTTCACAATCCTCAGGTGTGCAAAAGTGCTCAGGTTTCTTATTCAGCTCCTGGGAATCATGGAATCAGGTTTGGGCTATGCTAATATCTATTGTGGGACCTTGAGCAAGTCACTTCTTTTTAGTGGTTAAATTTAGGTGTCAATGTTCACAGTAGAAAGTCGGTGACAGGTGTATTACAAGGTTGATGATTCTGCTGATGAAAATGTTCTAAGGTTTTTGACTTAGTGTCCTTTAAATGTCTTATTATATATTATGTGATTAGTCTAATGATGAGCACGTTTGGAATTCACAGATATAAAAATATTGTAAAACTGTGCTCGTAAATTTAAGTTTTTATTGTAATGCATTTAGATTCTATCCTGGAAAAAAAGATAATGCTAAACATTTTTCCCCAGACTGCATTAGTAAAGAGTATAACCAACACAAATACTGAAATTAACATTCGTTTGTTTCTGTCTTAAATTACTGGTATATTTTGGAGTACCCTGCAACACCTATCAATAAAAATAAAATATGAGGAAATATCTTGCATTGTCTATTACAATTCTTAGTGACTACAGCTGATGTTGTTTCGACTAGTTCTGTACTACAAAGTTTGAGTTACAAGCTTTCTGAGAGACCATGAAGATTTAATTTGTAACTTGGTTCAAGATACTACATCTGCCATAAGCCCTGCATGTGTGTTTTAGATCTTTAGCTTCACAAAGATTCAGGTTTTGGTCCTGTGTTCTGACTTTCAAATGGGGAAAAATTCCTGCCTTAAGGAGAGCTTAGTAACTTCTTTATGAGGACTGCCTCATAAGTCAAGCAAACCCCTCCTTTACTTCATTTATGATCAGGTGCAGTTGACAATGTACATGTGAAGGGAGAGAAACAGGTAATAAAAGATTATCAATTCATTTAAGAAAGAAGTAAGTTGCTCCCATACCTTCAACATTTGACCAAGGAAAAGAAGAGAGGAGAGAAGAGAAATAAAAAGTCCTT